>JAQFZJ010000081.1:0-73845 GCA_034695645.1 Folsomia fimetaria
TTTTGGGTTACTTTGCGGGTAACCATATCTTTGTGAATAAGGTTTATTTTATACCCGGGTATATAATCAAGTAACCCGACCTCTGAATTCACCCCCAGGTGAATCTCTTCCTATCAAACGGGACAGAAACATAGATACTTGACATAAATTTATATTGTCATCTATTATTAATACCCACACATACGTTGTGAATGCAAGTAAAAACGCCATCAACTTTTAAGTAAAGTTGTGGCTTATTAAGGCCGTCAATTGGCCTGGGCAATTTTGACAAAAAGTCATGTGTTCTTGAGTTAGGCTTGAGTGGTTCGGGGAGCGAGGCAAGCCAATCTGCCAAATAAAATTCGCTTGGATCGTCGCAGTCCTAATCAATTTGAATATTTGTTCCGAAGAGTATTCTGTCACCAATTTCCGCCTACATACAACAGTAAAAAGATAAGTAAAAGTCATTGATCTGAAGAAATGACAGATTTCTGTTTCTTTTCTTAACCTTCTTCACGGTATCTTGATATTCAAGGTATTCAGCGAGTGTCATATACTTGCCAATTACGGAGTCTCGTATCTTCCATTTTTCAGTGGTCGGATGGTAATATTTCTGATTCCGTATCTCCACTCTAGTGCGACCTTTCTCTCGGCATAATGATTCGTTCGACAACTTATCCGTTGAAAATTTTGAAGAGAACTTTGATATTATAAAAACGGATTCATTTTCCATTAGGTGCCCAAGCTTAAAATTCGAGGAAACTTGTTCAACTGTCAATCTTGTAACATGTGGGGAAAGGTCCTGCGAGCCCATAATTATAAACATAAGGAATTACAAATTAAAACTACGTGGAGGAGGAAAATCGATTGAGAGAGATACAGACTGAATTCTGTAAAAAGTCCAAGTCAACTGCAATCAAATCTGAAGATTATAAAATGGTCTGCTTAATTTTTGTAATGCACATGCAACTAATGTATTCATAATGATCATATAATACTAACAACTATAAATTAATCCATGTATTTTCAGCTTCGTTTGCTGATTGTGACCCGGGCAACAGGGATAGAAGATGAATGTAAGGATCATATTTATGGGTTAAACCCATAGGGTTAAACCCATTTCCATAAGTTTTCACAATTTATCTGTATGGAATATATCCAATAAGTGTAAGTTAGTAATTTATGTGGGTGGGAAGTAATTAATAAAATTTTCTGCATTTCTTAACTTTCTGCATGAAAAATAATGCCTAATTTATTGTTATCCATTCCATTATCAATTTCATCATGTCATAGAGAGTGAGTTGTGGTGGTTCGGTTTTGCTTGGCCAGATTTCGTATTAACTTTTACTTACAAATGTACTCATCTCATAAACGAACGAACGAATTACTTTTTAGTCGCTTATTATAATTGTGACATTACATATTAAAGAGATTGCAGATAGATGTATCGCATTTATAGTCTGTTCTGGTGGGAGTGAGTCCATTATTGAATTGGTAAGGATTTAAACATTTAAAGCTATTTTACCATTACTTTACTACTATTGGTCAACGTTATCATTCATTCATTCACGACAACGAACGATTTTTTTAACAACATGATGCAATTTCAGTTTCAATATACTGTATTCTGTTGTTTTTAGTTAGTTAGTTGACCTACAGTACAGTCCCTGGTGACTAAGGAACTATTATTCCATTTGTTTGTGAGCTAAGTGGATTTTCGACCTTGGTGCTTTTTGAACACAGGTATGTATTTTAATGGATATGGTAGAATTTAAATACAATAATGAGCAGTTAATGGGGAAGAGTTTGAGAACTTTCTTCAGATGAATTGAATTTGTTCATTTTATTATTGTAAATGGTTCTTGTTTAAAGAGGTATGTTGTAATTATAGGCTGGAAAAGTAAATATGGATCAACTAACTTATGGATTTGACCGACTGAATTTAAGTCGTCGGGGTGAAGTGGAGGAGTGGACAACTATTGGACCTAGAAGACGTTTAAGTAATCCTGACCTGGGTGGACAGTCCAAGCCAGATCCGCTCATTGTCTCACCGAGCTGTGCCTTCAGCATTTATCAGATTCCTAAGCCTTATACAGAGGAATCAATTCTAACCCTTGTAAATAATGTCACTGCAGGAGGAGCAGATACGAAGCGCTTGTTTAACGAAACTACTCTTGAAGTGTACCCAAAGCACATTGTGATTATGAGAGGGGTCCCTGGAAGCGGAAAGTCTTCCGTGTCAATGGCATTGATGGCCACGACAAGGAAGGGGACGATTTGTTCAGCAGATGATTACTTCAAGGATTCCAAAGGGAATTACAACTTTAATCCTGGAAGATTGTCAGATGCTCATAGAGATTGTCAAATGAAATGCAGGAAGCTCATGGAGAAAGAGATCTCTCCAGTGATTATTGACAACACCAATACGAGGCGCTTTGAGCTCGAGCCGTACGTGAAAATGGCAATTGAGAATAATTATGTCATCTCAATTTTTGAGCCAGAAACGGAATGGAAAAATGATGCCAGGATTTTATCGCAACGAAACATACACAATGTACCAAGGGGAAAAATTCAAGAAATGATTGACCGATTTGAGCAAATTAATCCATCCACGGTGGTATTGGACGCAAAGAAAAATATGGGGGATGTAGGGCAGAGGTATAATCCTGAGAAGATAATTTTCGGAAAGCCTGTGCCTACGCCACCCACGCCATTATTCGGACCTGGGTCACCCGGTAAACTGCATCCATTTATGACTCCACTGGTGGATATGAGGATGACTCCATTAGTGGATATGAGGATGACCTCCCCAATCGTCCGATCTCAATCTTCGTATTCCCATCAGGGTGTGCCACGGACTCCAATGCTGTCAGAATTTGTTATGGATTCGTTCTCGCAATCCAATTCCAAAGGTACGTATGATGTTGAGGGATGGGATGATGAAACTGGAAACCAATATAAGCAATCAGCTCGAATGGCTGCTGTTTTTCCGAGTGGTGAAGGCATGAAACGTGAGGAGGATAAACGATATTGTTTGACGGACCAAAATGTTTCGTTTTCTGCAGGGAAACTGAAACGAAGGTCAAAAATTGGTGGACAATCAGATAGCAGTCAATCCCTCCGAAGTCCAAAAGTGGGAGCTAATACTAATGCCAGGATGATTGATGCAGTTCCGGAACCGGGACCATCCACAAAACAATATTCTGATAATATTATGAAATCTGCTCATATTTTACAAACTTATTTTCTTACACATAAAATAGACGCATTAGCGGATTTGCTGGAAGTGCATAATGAGGATATAGATGAGGCCATGAATGCTTTGTTGGACTCAGGCTACTCAATGACTGAGGAAGTTATCTTTAAGGACTCTACAGTGGCTGAAGCTTCGAAAGTAGAAAATGCGGTTCAGGAAGAAGTGGAAAGCCATGTAGACGTTCCCTTTACTTCCGAAGCGGCATCAAATAATGCCATTAATTCCGTAAACAGTAGCCAATTCACAGGTGCTAGCATGCTTCCTGAAACCAATTTTACTGAAGGCGGCGGACCTAACTGGTTTAATATGAAAGTTCCTCCTGAATTCATTAAGAAGCTGGCACTCGTGTACGGCCAAGCTGATGACCCCACTATTCAAACCATGTTACAGAGCAAGAATGGAATGAATGCACAAGTGCCCCCCAGCTTAGGGTTTGATATGTATCGTAAGCTAATTCAAAACGCTGAAGCTAAGGCTTTCAAGGAGGCTGAGGAGGCCGCTAAAGACTGATCATCCGTGATTTTAGCCAAATAGGCAGCAGTAGTAGTAATTTCTTATATTATATAGAATTTCTTCATGATCAAAACTCTTTTTCACTTAATGACCACCTTGATTGCTTAATGCTTAAAGTAGTATGAATTAATTTTTTTATTAGTTTGACATTACTGTTCGTTTATTTTGTATCGAAATTCAAATCATTGACTGACCTTTAAGAAAATGTAGTATCAAGTTTATGACATATTTATATATGAGAGCATTTATGTCTTTCATTAAGATTTTCACATATTCGACAATTTTCACTCCAATAATATTTTTTAGCTATGCAACGTAATGAAATCCTTATCCTAGTTCGATTTACTTTTTTTGAGATTAGCAAACTATTACAGAACGTGCTGAAATTCATGTCAGTAAAATGCAAGAGTATTTTCTACAAAAAACTTGTATTTTGAATACATATATTAGAGATTAGAATTTTTCACTAGTCTCTTGTTCAAGTCATATTTTTTCAAAACGGCAACATTTATTTTATTGTATTAAAGTGGGAAAAAGAACTACAAAGTGCGCTTGTTGAATAATCAATGGTTATTGATATTAAACTAATTAGTTACATATTGCGAGAGAGAGGTATGTAATGTTGAAGTTTATATGTATCTGTAACACAACTTTGTAATCTATAAATAAATGTATCATACAAATTACACATACAAATTGGAACAATTTCAATATTAATAAATATTTCACCACCGAGTCTATATCAATTTGTCTACACGCTGGATTTTCTAGCATATGCACGTTTTGCTTTAAATATAATAATTACGTTGAAGGGGGGTCGGTACGCTAAACTAAGTAACTAACATTGTAATGGGCATACAGTAAAATTCCATCCAGTATCGTTACATTCATCAATCACAGATTTGGAATGCACTAGGATCAGATACAAAATTTCTTCTTATTGACTCAGATTACAGGGTTTATCAACTAATTTAATTTTACACAATTCTTCTAGATCATCATCACCATTCATTCGGGTTTTACAATTGGAATCGTTACTTTTGTAATAATACTACAAGTGTAATATTTGGCAAGAAAATATGAAACTATTTCTTTTGCATTTTCAGAGTAGATTTGTTCAAGTAATGCAAAACTTTATGGTATATGAAGGAACTGGCCAAAAATAGTTTGCTTGGCATATATCGTGCTGCAGATTGTTGAGTCTGAAGATGAGAGAAACTTTGACCATTTTGTGTGTATGCGTATACTATATATCTGCGTTTATACAGGCAAAAATGCGATAGAAGACAAATAACAAAGGAAATGATATCTTACATCAAGCAACATTAGCACCTGGGTTTGAAATACTTTCAAGTAATTTCGATTGTACTCTAGCAAGTTCGATTGCGGTTAATCATTGAGTCAATAGTATTCTATTTACATCTGTAACAATATGTTCAAATTATTATTTATAACAGGAGTGTTATTTGAATAGATCAACCTAGTTAATGTATATGAACAAATTATCTAAATTACATTTATAATTAAATATACTGGTAACTAATAGTTCAAGAGTCAATATCGAAACTGTGCGACACCACATTTTTTAAAATATATAAGTGTATCAGTTCCAGAGAGAAAATTACAGGGGTTCGGTTCGTTTCGTTCATTCCATAACTGTTTTGTTAGGTTGGAATGAACATTGTTGTCTTGTTGTTCGATTCAAATCAGGAATATCTCGTCTTGGTGAACCAAAATAAAATCGGTAAATTGATTGATCGGGGCAATTGCCGCAAGTGACAACTTTAAATTTTCAGACCACATTAAATTTGGTCCAAATACCACGGCCAGATTGGAAGATGTCATTTTATTCAAGTCTGAACGATCCATCACCTATTGAGCAATGTTATATTAGATTTAGCACTCATATAATGTACACAGTTGACAGTTTGTAAAAATTAAAGGACCTTCGAGAGAAAGTGAACAAGATATTTTAACACCGCGTAATTGTCTTCAGGTAACTTTTCCAGGATAATTTGCTTTACAAATGGTCCCCTCTCATCCTTAGACAATTCTAAAAAAAAATATAATTTTAAATCCATTTCAAGATACTAATTGTGAAATTAAAGTATGACATTTCGACATACTTTGGAAATCCATGATTTCCTCAAAAAGATCAAAGGTTAACAAAGGTTCTTCCAACTCTCGGAGAAAGGCTTTGATTAAAACTGCAGCAAGATGAAAGTCTCCATTGAATTCAATCATGTCTCCTCTATTTGCTTTTGCCTGACATTCTTTGACTAGAACAGTACTTGCAGATCTTCGGAACAGGCCATCAGTAGCCAAACCTAGTTATAATCGTATTGATTATTTTGTAACAGTAACATTTATGAAGCATCTAATATACCTTCGGGCTGACTTAAATATTCTACACACTGCCTCAAAATTTGGGGTATGATATCTCCATTGTTTCGTTCTTTAATGAACATTAATGATACTCCAAACTGTTGCGTGTCCAAATGTGTTCTACTGGCCTTGTTTGTTCCCGTATTAATCGCCACGGTAGAAGGAGGAACTTTATGACTGGATTTAGCAGTCAATTGCTTATCATAGCTAAAATACAAAGAGTTGAAGAAAGTTCAATTAGCGCAAATTTTCATATGACTTATAAGTCCATATCAATAATTACATTACTCACTCTAAAACTATCTGTGGTATGCTTAGTTGATCCAATCGAACGTGTTGGTTTAACTCATGAAGATAATTTATGTACATAACTTTTCTACCGAATTTCGCACTGAAAATGAAATAAATACACAATCAATCTTTATAGTATCTGTCTGTAGTATATCTCTGCATGTTATATCAATTCTTACCTAATCACCGGTTTAAACAGTTGAAACGTGAGTTTAATAAAGTTAGTTGGATGGACTAGATACAACGCTTTCAAATTTTTCTGAAAAAAATTATATATATAAATTGAATTTAATAATCATTTAATAAATTAAGGGACTGAATATTCCTACAAAAGCTAACCCATCACTACCTTGTACTTTCTCTCAAATGCTCGGTACGCTTGCCAAAGCCAGGTCAGAGAGGGCTTATTCTTGCTATTCAATCCGTGGTGAAAATATACCAGGCTGTAGTCCTGCTCAACATATTTATCCAGCGTGTATAATAGATATCTGAAATAAATAAAAAATGAGCAAATGATCACACATTTAGTGAAAATACAGAAATTAATAAACCTTATAAGACGAAAATAATCAAAGTATTTATAAATGTCTATATTTAAGTAGGGAACTTGTATACAATTACTTCCTTTTCTTCTCGCAGTGCAATATTTATCATTATGTGATAATAAATCGCAAAATCATTGAAAATTCAGCCACCAGAAAAAGAAAAGTTTACATGACATGGCATCTTAAACGTTAATTCGTCAAATAAAGAATGGAATTGCACAAGTTAAAATTTAGAGGGGCTACATCTCATTTAATGGGATAATCATAGATACTCTACCCATATGCATAAGAATTACTAGGATTAAATAATTCTTTTATTCATATGCATGATAAAATACTGTCATAAACGTTTTTTAAGGAAATCACAATCATCAATCATTATCGTCATCATACATACCTGAGGAATCTTTGATGATCAAAAGTTTTGTTTGAAGGTAACTTGCAGGCAACCACAACTATGATCTTCCTTCCATAAGCATCATCTCCTACAACTTCTACAATTCCATGCTGCGAAATATCCGAAAAGTCCTCCTCGTCTTGAAGAGGGGTAGTGGTAATAGAGTCTGGTTCTGATATAAATGGAGCGGCTGCTAACTCTTCCTCGAAATTTTCTTCTATTGTCCCATCTGACACAGGGGATTCCAGGTAGTCAAAAACTTTTATCTCACCATCCCCACCTGCTAACAAAGGTTAATAAAAATAAATTACACGTTTTTTGGTAGTGTATATTTCTGGTAGTTTAATTACTTTATTAGGGTTTAAGTGACTTGGCAATTACATAAACTTTAGTAGCAAAAATCCAAATCATTCATTTCTACATCAAATTATCGAATTGGCCTTCCAAATACACCATGTTTAAATCTCTTCATAGATTCATGAAAGGTCAGGTTCCTACTTTATCTGTAGTTACGTATCTTCATAAAATGTGAGCATTAAACAAAACAACCCAGCCCCTCCCCAATAATGAGATGCTCACTATAGTGTATTGTTTTAGCTAAATCCTGTGAAACATGAATTATCCATCCTTAATGGCCTAATTCTACAGAATTACCAAATTAGCCGCTGATGAGATAAAATGACCATGTTTCTTTTTTTGTTGATAACATTGGCGATAGTTAGTTTCGCACATGGCGATGAGGTACATATCCGTTTTTGTCTCGTTAAAACTGGTTCTATATATTCGTGCTTTGAGGATATAACGAAGTGAAGAGTAACTAACGCCCTGAAAATTAATGCAATTATCGACACTGCGACTGCAGTTTTTGCAAGTACTAAATTCGCCGAAATGATTCAGAACAGAGAGACGAAGGAAGGAATTAACTATACAGTATATATTCATAGTAATAACTCAATTTTTCTGGGTTTAACACTTTTTGCACCTTAACCTGATTAATTGGTTCAGCTATACGAAATGAAACGAAATTCATTTTTGTAACATCGAACCCGTTTTATAACAAATTGTTTTTGCATGACCGTTCAAATACAAGAAATAATTTGTATTTATTCGTATCAGGTGGAAAAAAATCTTCCCAATTTGTAAAACGCAAGTATTTTCATTGCAGCTTCACTCCATATTCCATGGCACGATGGATATCCTAAAATTTTCTATTTCCTTATATTTCTACATTTTTCATCTCCCATGCCAAAATTTCCTTTATGCATTGCATTATACTTACACCTGGTTGCTTACAACCATAAGTTATATTAAGTTAAAATATATGACTATGATAAATAAGCAAAGGAAAGATTATATCTATACAATAAAGATCACATCCTAAATTTCGTAGCTTATAACATCTTCTCCATTGCATTATCTGATTTCAAAGTTCCGTAAAATCTAAATGATTTATATGCTTGGTTGAACAAATTGTATTCCTGTTTGAAGAAAAGAAGTAATAATAATAAAGCACTTCTTCTTTTCTCTACATTTCGTTTGCCATTGCCCACCACCAACAATAAAAATACGTAACCAACAGCCATGTAATTCAACAGGACGTTCGTTGTGCATAGCATTTATTGCTTTTTGCTATAATGGTTTTTTCTTCTTTAAATGTGAGAAAATTCAATAAACAAGGGCAAAACTAAAACGGTACTTGTCTGGAAATGTTGACTCTTGCAAATTATCTAGGAAATTTTTGATGTCTCATGAGAAATAATTGTTTTGTTCACATTAAACACTTATCAAATAGGGAACCAGAAAAGGGAGTAATCATTGTAAAATTTAAACGTATGTATTTGAACACAAAAATTCATGAAACTTTTTATGCCAAATCACAAGAACATTCTCCTATCTATCCACTCATCTCTTAAATTGAAGCGTAGAATTGTATATTAAACTTAAACTAAAACTACACTTTCATTTCGAATGAGGAGAAACTAAATAACTCGAAACTCTTCGTAGCTTCTGATTACAATTTACTATATGACACGCACCAAGCAAGCCATCAAAATATGTCACATCAGCTAATAATGCCACATAATTGCAAGGAAGTCCTTAACCAAAAATGTGTCACAACTACACCAGTCGTCATCTACCAAAAAGAAATTATTATTATTATTTTGTTGCTACAAATTGTCTTCATTCTTGCCATGCTTATTACATACCATTATTATTATTACATCAATACACGTACGTTAACATTTTTATTCCGTCCTGTGTCATTAGCATATGCATTTAAATGCATTATACAACTATATCATCATATTTCGCATGGAAAGCTATTTTTTACAGGTTTGTCAATTATCAGCATAACAAAATCTTAATTCAAATGAAATGCAACTAATTTGTTCAAGGTTTCAAATTAGGATGTTGTCACAACCATTTAAAAAAAAGTGCAAACAAATTGCACACAATCGTTTAGAAATGGTAACCGGAAGGAAGGCAGCTGTCGCATTTACAAAAATCTTGTTAAATAAAATCCTTGGCTCTCACACATCAAACATAAAAATGTGTGCGATAAAAACAACCCGATCCGTTACCTACCATGCTTTTGTAAATTTGGTAAAACCAACTTCAACATCCGATCCACAAACTATTTGAAAAACTAACAACAACAACACGAAGAATAAATGAAATAAGGCAGTTATTTGAGCTAAAACTCGGCAATAAAAAGAACAGTTCACTTCACCGACGCTTTGTTGTTCTTGAGATTGCAAGGTCCGTTTATTTCACAATAAATAGATCATAGATATCCAAACCTAATATGAAGTAAGAAGTATAAAGATCCTGCAGCAATTTCTACAAGAATGTAAACTGATATGTATGCTAAGAGATAAATAAAGTTTGCTTAGATAATAACTGATGACCAGATCATCTCGTATTTTTAAGGTTTTCAGTTTCGCAAATCAAGGAGATTGTGGTATTTCGTTCAAAAGGGATCGCACCACTATCAAAACCACGAAAGTCATCCAAGTGTGTTTGTGCGTGTGTTTCGTCATTTATTTATCTGGCTTACAAGCAAGTGGGTCGGAATACACGGCAAAAGGAAAATTAGGTAAAGAGAACGCTTGACCTTCTCCGCAATTAAACGCTCTATTTTAAGTAATTTAGTGGAGGCACACATTTTCCCCAAAGTCAACGCATAAAAAGCAAGAAACAGAATTAAGGGTTTACATCTGGATATAATATGGGTCTGACTTATCTTGTAAATTAACTAATTCATTAAGTTGCAAGATTTACGAGCGAATTTTTAACTAACAGATAATTCTGGCCTCAATTCATTAGAAGACGCTCATAGTTTGCGTCTTTTATTTTTGGTAAAAAAACCAGGAAAGTTAGCACCGAAATATATAGATCTGTAATAATTCCAGATTTTGTAAAGCTAAATTAGTCCATTAACATAGTAAATTCACATAACAGATTAGAATCGTTATTTTACTTTTCATATTAATAAACACAACATTAAACAATTTGATATACTCTGTCTTCATTGAATTGCTGCCCAGAACCTTTCTAATGATGTAAATCATACACAAGGAACAAATTGGCTATTACTTTTATCATAAAAAACAACAATAGAGATGGACGGTATGTACCGTTTATGAAATAACATTCAAAAATTATGTATTGCGTAAAATCTGTTAACCACAAACTGAATACTACAAGTATTGCGGGGTGAAAGCTATTGTTATATATTTCAACCAGCCAATGCTTAGATGCTAATAAACCCTATTGGTCATGTTTAGACTTGCGGAGTGAGATTTTGCAACCGATGGACAATGAGATATCTAACAAATTTGCAAATTCGGATGGTTTAGTGGTAATAAAAGCAAGGTGAATCTAAAGAGGACAGGACGCTGGCGGTGTTTCTCATCACAACAGAAAACGAGGAGACTCAATCACGATGTCACTCAGTCAGAAAATTTGTCCTTTATTCGTTGACGACAAGAGAGATTGTTTCGTTATGCAAGAAATGTGCGTGAAATAAAAATTATCAACACTCTTGTTCTCACTTACAATTTTACTTACAATTGTAAGTAATAAGCAAGCAAACAAGAAATGAAACATTTTGTATAGTTTGCTGGCTCTAACAATAGTAATGCATTTATTGGGACTTTGTTAAATTCAATAAATTCAATTGGTAATGCGATTAGAGTAGATCGGTTGGAATTCTTAGCTATAATTTAATAAAGGATTGAATAAATATAAATTTTGTTTATTATTGCTTCTATTAAATATATAGGTTGCGTCGGGTTTCTTCCATTTTAAATTAGTAAGTTGTTTCATGTAAAATATTTCATGCGTGTCCATTTTTGTGATTTCTCTCTGCGTTTCTCCCACTCGTTTAAATTATTCCAATCCGTCTCGGAATCATGTTAAACCGTGTGCCCTAGGCGAACACCCGTAGATAGGTATTGTGCAACTAAATTCTCGTTGAATTGAATCTGTAACAAGCATATTGCGAACAAAGATCTTTATAAGCCTATTGTGTTCTGTTCCGAGATTCATTCTAAGGTATAGGCAGGCAGATAGGTTGTGGGGCAAATATGTACATATTAGTTATCTCATGGCCTTGTAGTAGAATCTACGGAAATTCGGTTTAATTTAAGTTGCAGTTGAGAAACAAAAAACGTGTTGTGTAGTAGATCGTATTATAGTAGTATGCAAAAGGAACTTTAATTGTGACATGTCAAATGAAAAGCATCCATATCTAGAAGACCCAGATTATTTGATAATTAACGATCAAATATTAAAATATAATGCTAATTACAATATATGTAGTCGTATTTAGCATCTTCAAAGAAAAACAGCCACCTTTGTATTGCAACTGTTCCTTTATGACAAAATTCAGCCCCAACAATAGGAATGTCACTTATCATTGAGAAATTTCAATGTAAGAATATGTAAGAACTGTTATGTACATACATACACGTAAAGAAGGAAAAACAGCCAGGAATGAGAACAAGGAGCAGGCTAAACTATAGTGTATTACTGATGTGGTTTAGAAGAATATCCAACTTGAAAACCAATTTAAAATGCATCTTATGCAATCCTAAATTATTGTTGTAATGAGAAGACAGAGAAATTTAAATCAACTTCTGTTTACAAATTATGGCATGACTCAAGTTACAAATACTTCCTTCCGGCCTAAAATTGACACTGATATGCCAAAAGCAGAGGCTCACTGAATGCAATCATGTACATGTAATTTGACGAAGTGGAAAATTTTGAAAATACATAAATATTCATTCCTAGATCTTATCTCACAAACCATCTGCATTTATTATTATTGTTAAGCTCGACACAACCTAGCCTGTTTTGAAGACTACTTTCTTCGTGCATTAATTGCATGACTGACAAGTGAGGAGAATTGGGGCACATGATCATAAAGCAGAGATGACAATAAAAAAGTGAGATGAGAATATACCAGAACGAAAAACCAAGATGATGTCACGATGTAAGCAGCTAACAATAAGACTGACTTTGTGACGATGATTCACAAAGTTAAATAAAACTGACACAAGCGGATGTTAAATGATGATCTACTATATTTTAAATAGATTTTAAATGTTGTGCTTCAAATATAAGCATTGTAAACCCTTCCTGGAGATGATTTTTGCACTTTCAATTCAAACACTGAATATTATACAACATGAAACTTTCAGTCTTATAAATTACGAAGCAGAGGACACGCTTTGATTTAAAAGAGCAAAGATTTAATCAAATCAATTTAAAATTAATTACAGCAAAACAACAACTAACAATAGGCTGGCTGAATATGATACAACTTGGTTCCTCTAATATTTGCATGCATAGTTTAAAACTAGAAATACGGCCATCGTAAAATAAAAGAAAACTCCCTTCTGTGGTGAAGAAATAACAATTCAGAGGTAACAAGTAACGATTTAATCCGATTATTGTTGAAATGTTGTATTATTAACTAATCAAACTCACAGCTTCCACCGCCTGCTGCCTGCCATGCCATCACACACTGAGATAAGTAAGTATTCGATGATATTATTATTAGAGTAGAGAATAAATAATGATTCATAATTTGCAATTTTTATTATTATCATCATGCTTGATGGAATTGGGTTGCATGCCTTGCGGTGGTAAATCTAGCCCTGCCAAAATTAATTAGTAAATGCACACTAATAATGCCAGATTGTAATTTGGAAGTCATGCCAGATCAAGAATCAAATCACAATAAATCATAACATAGGTGGACTATATGATAGGAAGACTGCAACTGCATTTTTAGATATGCATTGAAACTGAATTATAATTGAAACTATTATAATTGAAACTATTAAAAAATTCCAGGGCATGTCAAATTTTTGAACACAATTTTATTTGAAATAGCCGACACAGCAGATGCTCGTATATGCAACTAATCCGAAAAAGGAATTAAAGAGAATGTGGCCGCATTCATTTAAGTCTTATATTATGAAACTTGTGAGCAGAATTTATTTCATTTCATTCTCAGAACTTTCATTTGGCTCAATTCCCAGGAGGAGCAAGTTAGTGACTCCTTTTAAATTAATTATTTGTGATGAACTGCAGTAATTTGATGTGGAAAGCTTAGTCCAACCACAAAACGCGTTGTTTGTGAGAGCTATCCTTTTCTACTTGAATTCAATCCAAACCACAAAAAGGCAAAAGTCAGCGGATGGATATATATCATATTGAATTTGTATTATAGTCTGAATTTATTGTGTAGTAGCTGGTAATGACAAACCCCAGAAATGAACCAGAAACGGGGTAATAGAAGCGTAACAATAATAGCATGGCAGGAGGAGAGTATTATATATAAAGCGTTTATACGTTTCGTTGCTTTAACTTTTAGTTTTAATCAGCAAAACATGACTCAGTTTTCTCATTCAGTACAACTTGCACCAGTAATCTAGTTGACAACTGTTTTGCAAAATCCAACCACTAGAATTTGCACAAGGATATCATGTACTATGAACCCTCAACATAATATAATAACATATAACTTGACGAATGAGCACACAACTTTCATATGAAACATAACAGTGTGACAAAGATACAAAAACAAGGGGGCAATGAATCCACTTCAACTCAAGCAGTCAAAATGTATAACAATAAAATGTGGCCATTTCATTATTAATTAGTTTGCCAAAATATTAACACGGCTGAGCGAAATTTATGGAAAATAAAAAAAGCAGATCAAAACGTCTGGTTAGTGAAACTGAAAATGTTTACCAGTAGATGCAGCTTGTTCCAATTCCGTGTCATCAAACTCCAGATTGGGTTCATAGTCGTGAAAGTCGGATAAACTTGGATATGGGTCTTCATTGTCTGCATACATGGCGGAAGCTGCATATCCCAAAGAAGATGGTCACACGATGGCACAACAAGAGAAAGGTCACAGAAGAGAGTCATATGAGAAGACAGGAGTAGAAATAAATCCAAGAGAAATCCAGTCCAGAAAATGACAAAACAAAGATTTACAGATTTAAAATTTTACATGTTTGAACCCAATCAAATACAAAAATACCCAGTTCAAATTACGTTTACTTGTATTTACAACAACAACAAAAATAAATACAGGCACAAAAATAAATAAATCATCCCCAGTGTAAAATTGTAATGCATTTTCCAACTCCACAAAAATAGATAATTGCACATCCAACCCAGAATAAAACTAGATTTTAATACCCAAAGGCAGATAAAAGTACTAAAAGTAGGATAAACCGAATCCAGTAAAAAAAAGACATAATAAGCGGTATTTTAAACCAACAAAGATTTACAAGCATTTCAAATCTCAATTATATAATCATTTGTGCTGTTTTTCCCATAATAATACAAGAACCATTCAAAAATCCGTAACCAATCCTTTCATTTAATTTGGCCTAAAACCTCATGCAACCAACTTCCAGCCAATAATGTGCATACTCATAAAATAAATAAACAATAATAACAAAATAACCATGTGCAAATCCAAGCCTATTTACACTAATTGTACATCTTATTATATAATCTACGCATAACATTTATTTATTTACAATTCGGAAAACTTACGATGATGCGAAATTCCGAAATATTTTGCAGGTGAACCACCCGTAACCGGACTGAAAGAATGAACTTTCTTGGTCGGAGTTTTGGTATTTGATTCTAGTCCAACCTCCATTTTAGGTCGAATTCCTTCCTGTTTGAAAATAAATATTTTAAAACTATATGCTTTGCTATATACCTAGTCAATTTCTGCATTCGCATGTCACAATCAACTAAACGAATATATCGTAAAGCATGGAATTAAACCGTTATAAACTAGATAACATATATAAACAACAAAGTTTTTATACTAATTATTGAATACATACACCAAAGCTTACCTTTTATACTGCTGTCTCTTTTTCTTTAAGAATGAGTCCGTTGACAGACACTGGAATTATTCAAATCAATCTGCAAAGTCACGGTCACAACAAAACAGATCTGTTACGACTACCCTGCATTCCTTTATTGTATTACAAATATCAGTCAGTCACTGATCAAGTCACAAGTTCAGTTTATTTGGTACAAACTACAGTGACAATGAATTTGCCACGATTTCTAGTTGTTTTATTTTTTATTTTAATTAACACTGTTATTGCAAGAATCACTTCTTGAGTTTGATATAATTATAACAACACAAGTTTTTCTTCAATTTTCGAGAACTGTGAAGGAATGACACTGCAATAAAATTGAATTGCTGGAGGATCACTGACTTGACTTTATTCACTTAAAATCATTGTTTTTAGAGTGAATTAAGTGCACTTAAACATATAACATAACAGTCGGTAGTCAGTCAACTTCCGGAACTGATAACAAGCTGTCCAACTAAATCATCACACGAACCAAAGATCTGGAAAGGAAAAGTGGTCGATTACTTAGCAATGTGTCAAGAAAAGCTCTTTCATAAACCAACACATAATAATAATCGCGATTGAGCAATGATGTTGACATTGCATTAGGAAGGAAGGATGTGATGTGAGATAAGTAATAAGTAATGCATTCAGTGTAATATGAAGTGCATGAATATGAATACCAAGTATGGAAAGAGACCTATATATTATGTATTATTATTATTATGTATTATTATTATTATTATAACCAAAGTCGGGCTGTACTTGTATAATTTTATTTAATTTGAAATAAATGTCATGCAATGAAGGAATGAATGAAACAATCAAGTAAGTAAACTTCTCCAATGCAGATGATGCAATTATTGAAAATTGAATTAGACTTATTTTGTCATGTCAAATTTGCTCCCATTGATTATTACTTGTATTTAATACTGAAGCAAAATGTTGTTTAAAAGAGCAGACTGAGTAAAATACGGAGGAAATGTTATAAATCTACAATAAAATAACCTGGAATTTTATGTCAAAAATTGGTGCTTATACAACTTTTCATCTAAATCAAATATTAGCAAAATTTCTCAGATACCCTACAATTTACACAAATTGAAATGTGGTTATTATTATTACAAAAAATGCAGGGCACCTGCACCTGCAGCTAAATGCTAAGTAAATTAAGTTGAGTTTAAGTATCATACATCTCAAAATTAAGTAGAGCGATATTTGCATATCGTTATATCCTTTTTTGTTCTTGAACTATCACTAATTGATGGCAATTTTATAAGCACTCAATTCAGTTCATTTGAACTAATGGCAAATTCAACCGCCTCCCATTTCATCAAAAATATCATTACAATGACTATCTATCCATTATATCTTCACATTGTTATAACCAAAAGTAAACTCAATAAATCAATAACTCTGCTTACTCCATACCTTATAACTTCCATCCATCATATCCTCAAGTAAAATTACTCCCATTTTTAATGCACACATTATTAATAGAATGTTTGCATTAATGCAAAATAAAATATAATCAAAACAAAAACCAGCAGAAAACTAGACCCAATCTAAACTAACTAAAAAAGCAAAGACTGGGTACCGTACCGATGCGATCGATGCCAAAAATAGTGGCTAAAAACTAAACAGCAACCTTGTACTATTCACTCCTGACTGAGACGTTTAACTTTAACTGGGTTGGAGTTACGTAAATATTGCAATTTGTGATGTGTTTGTGTTGTGTATGTGGTGCTCCCTATTCATATGAAACGAATGACGAACTATGTAAAACCTACTAACTTTCCACATCCCCATCATTATTATTATTATTATTCATGCTTGGTTGTGGAACATGATATGAATGAGTCATCTCAATTTATAATGTAATAATGATGATACTAAAAGTGCCACTTCTATTACGAAGAGTGGAGAGGGTGTCTGGAATCTCATAAATAATAATATTGCATTGCAACACTACAAATCAATAGCTAATCGCAAGTTACAGAAATTAATGCAATAAAACATGAATTATAGACAACTCTCACCCATTTAATGGAATTCCTCCACTGTATTTGTAATGATTTTACATGTATTTCTGGAATATTTCTTTTATCCCGACAAATTCACTCCCACCCACTTTTGTTTGCCTGATATTAAGAAATGCTCAGTTCAATTTATTTTAGACATATAATACGCAGCAAGTAAGCACCCAATTGTATTATTAATCTTGTTCTTATTAAACCCAGTCCAAATTTGGTGTACTTGTACTGAAACAAACCCGACACATCCGGCTTGACTTTGTTGTTTGTGTTCAAGTAAGTGGCAAAGTTTCGTTTAAAAACACTCAGTTTCAAGCAAGTAAAGTAAAGTAACTAACTCTGTGAGATGAGAGCAGCTCGTTTATAAGGATCAAGTCAAACTACTAACTGCCTCTCTGCTTTGTAATGATGATCTTCCTCCCAACAAATTAAATTTTTTACTATTTAAAAGTAAGCAACAACTCCACTTCAACAGTCAACAGTCACTACTACACTGAGAGTCAGTCTCTGTTAATAGTGTATGTGTAACGTAATGTAATGTAATGTAATGTAATGTAATGTATTTTAGACCAACATAACACAACATGGCAAAACTTTATTTACAAGAGCACAGAGCAAATCAAAGTAAGGCAGGAACTGCTACCTCTGCCCAGAACTGCAAACCTTTTCAAAACGGACCGATTTGTTGGGGGAGATGGCAGAGAAGTAGTTGAATCCGGTTTTATGCTAGAATTGAGTAAAACAACAATAGTAAGGATTTTCGGACTATGTTTTCTCATTTTGGAAGATTAGTCACATTATTGTAATTGTTATGTTAATATTATCATGGGATAATGACTAAACGCTGGTTTTTAATATTTGTTTCCCTTGTATATGCATTTGCATAGGTTTTTGAAGCAAGAATAATGGTTTACACAATTCTCCTACACGATGATTCTCCTGAATGATTATGTTAGTTGTATTTAAAATCTGATAATTTATTATTCGGTTCATACTAATCCTTTCATAATTACTCACGACCTTTACGATTTGAATATTGACCTGTTTACTTTGACACTAATATGCTTGGAACCTGAAGGTTTTCAGTAATGAGACGAGGTAAAAGTATAAGGAAAGAATGTGGTTCAAATTGAAACATTCAATCCTTAAATATGTAAATAACGCAATTAAATTGGAATATCAATAATTTGAGTTAAAAAAGATTGAATTTGAAATAATAAAATTACTAAAATATTTGGAAACCTGCATATCAATTCATCAGAATCATAAAAACCCGTCTTTAAAGGCTTATCCGCTATGCTCCAAATGATAAAAAGTATAATAGAATATGATATTTGCAGAAAGAAAATGTGCCAAATGTGCATAAAGTCATAGGTACATACTTTGCACAAATCCTCCATTACGAACAAAAAGAATCATCATCTTATATCACAATATCAGTCAGACTTGTGTCAACTCATTTTTCTTTGGATTTTGAATTTACTACAGAATTATGCAAATTCTTCAGCCACTCTTTTAGTTAATGCATTTCTCGAGGGCTTATCCAATCCACCACCCAAACCAAGAAGCCTCACAATGTGTAGGCATTCATGATGCCATAACGAAGAAGAAGGACGGAAGACGAAGACCGAGGTTAATCTGGAATCATCCTAGTTTCACCAAATCTTAACTTTGACGACGACACAATTCCGATCCTGTGACTTCATTCCGTTTTTCTTCTCCAACAACGTCGACGTTTGACCTTATAGCCCACATGACATCCGTATCAACCACCTCATTAATTATAAGCCTTATACTCAATTTGCATAGGATGTGTTTGTCTCATCACCGTCTTCATTGCCCTTTGTAACGGCTCATTCACATTGCAAACGGGTGCCATGAAACCCTCGTCTTTTACGGAATGATTTTTTTCTTCTTCTTTTAACCACTGCAACTGCATGGTGAGATATGTCTCATAAGAAACAATGAAATAACTTGAAGCATTTTTCTTGCATGATACACATCACAATCTTGCCAAAGACTTTCAAAACGTTGTATAACCTTAATATTTTAATCTTTATAAAATGGCATGTTTCCCTAAAATTCTGTTTAGTCGGGTAATTTACTAGTCTTGTACACGACGTGCGTCGACAGATATTCGCTGGTTTTTTCAAAATTTTGATAATTCTGACGCCAGTGTTAATTTGTATTCAAGTGAGTGATGAAGTGTCAATACAAATATTCTCTGCAAATTTAAAGGATAATACCAATTTAGTGGTCAGTTATAAATTTATATCTATACACCAAAATAGTGATGATGGGTCGACCAAGATTTAAATTTGTGGAACTTGTCTGTTCAATACTTTTTACACTTTTCCTATTCGCATGTGCTAAAGGGACAAGAAATGATAACATCAAAGTTTACCGGAGTTATACCACCAACCGTGCAATCACACCAACTTCACTTGTGCAGCCTCCTCCCACCTCCGTTTCCCCAAGTTTACAAATTTCACAAAATACGTACAATCTAACCGAAATATTCGTAAAAACTGATAAATTTCCTACAGTTTATAACCCAATCCGGCAAAGTGAAAATAGTTATAATAAAAGTTTCGGAAAACATGAAGCACGTAAAATCGAAGCAATTGTCCCAATTCATCCAAAGACACAATTTTTTGCGGAGAAAGTTTCTAGAGCAAGTAAGTATTACAGTATAAAGATATTTTACATATTTTTACATGTCATGAGGTAGCTATATTTTGTTACTGTGTATGATTTCAAAATTAACCAAATTATTTTACACGACAAATGAGACTCTATAGTAATCCATCTCATATTTGGTAGTTGACAATGTATAATTCAACGAATAATAAGGAGTGAATGAGAAACTGGATCAAAAAACGAAATTTGAACGCGTCTTTTCCTTGTTTCCTTAAATCGTACGTGTGCTCACATTTGTCCCCACATTTCAATTCAAGTATTCCGTGTGTTACTTGGAGGCTTTTGATGACACTTTAAAATGTGAAGTGGATCCAAGTTGCATGGCGCAAGAAACTCCTTTACCAACTTCGTCTTCAACCAAATTTACTCCTTTCTTTTTTTTTTTACATATTTGGGAAGAACTCAGTTTGGGAATTTGTTGCTATCGGTTAACCCACTCACCGTAAAATAAAAATTGCTTCAGTGGGAAAACGTGTAAAATGAACTTGGTGGTTTTTATTCATTCTTGATTCCTATCCTTTTCCGTCAAACGAAGAGTATTTTCCAGGTAAATCCAGAGTTAGTACTACGGGTGGGTGGTTTGAATGTAAGGGTGATTTGGAGAATGCATCATGAAATGAAGAAGAAATCCTCCTCGGTGGGCCGGCCTGGTTGTCTGATCTTATATGCATGTATGGTAGAATTGCTAGATTTGGATAGAAATGGAAAGAAAAGAGAGAAATAGTAAAATCTGAAGGATGATTGCAGCACAGCATAGTTTCTACTTTTACGACTTTCCTCCCAATTTGATCTCCTTGACTTATGGTTATTGACATTCCATCATTCCAGCACTATCCGTGCTGGATTCGGATCTTTAGCTTTGCCAAAACCTACAATGTTGAATGTGGCAATAATAATACGACTCCAAATATTTAAGTACTTCCTCTCCATACTCAACCATATCGTTATTATGGGTTGTATATTTATAGCATCTACTTATCCCCCGTCCCTCATTGCACCATTATTACAAACCTTAGTAGATGCATCCTCCTATATAAAGTGTTCATACAGAATATCTGTGTTCATAAAGTGGATCTTTTTTAAGTTTCGTAATTTTCTCTGATTTTCAGTTGCACCACTCATGTCCCTTCTTGCCCTGTGGGGGGACAGGTGTGCCAGCTGGACAAGGGGACAAGACCAAGGAACTTGTTACTCAAGGTATGTAAAAAAACAGAGAGAACTTTCATTTCTTAATAATAAAAACTCGACTTGCTTGATACACGTATTTCTTGTGGTGAAGAGGAAATGCAAAAGTGCTGGTAACACACGACAAAGCAGGAACTCTGAAATTATGACCCCGCAGCAGGGGAGTTGGTGGATACGACAATATTTTTCTCTTGAGGGCCAAAAAAAGTTTTTGAAATTTTAGTCGCTCTCATATCTCACCAACCCCGACCGAGCAGGCGAGATGGTCAGTCAGTCCTCCTCGACCATCATACCACCACCAACGACCACCTTGAAACTTTTTCTTGTGAATTTCCCATCAATTTTTCTTTCTGATACTTTCTCTCGTTACTTTAGCTCCAGTTTAGTACCTTAGCGAGGCCTTAGCTGTCATGCTTGGGTTGGTTGGTTGGTTGGTTGGTAGGGATGGCCAAACCTCACTTGGTTTGGTTTGGTCATGAAGACATAAAAAATCTGAGGTTTTTACAACATTCATTTTCAATCATGTGCGTCCTTTGATTCATGATACGAGTGTTGAGCCCATTCCTAGGATTCTGCTGAGAAAAGGAGAGGAAGACTCTCTCTTTGGGCTACGAAGAAGAATCTCCACTCGCAATACCACCAAAACCAGCATCCATCCTTCTTCTTCTTCCTCCTTTTATGGCCTACCTTTATTATTATAAGAACATCTTTTACGACCCAATGCAATGCAATGTTCAAATCAGGCTGGAAGCATGAGGAGGAGAGCCCAAACATCCATCCATCCTATTTCCGTATGCATTATTACTTTCACCAGTAAAGATAGCAGGAAAAGAGAGGAGAGAAAGTCGCAGTTGTGCTTGTACCTACCAGGCCGTGTTGAAGGAAACAGGGGTGAAAATCACGTTCCTTCCTTCCTCCTTCCTTCCAGTGGGTTAATTTCCAATCCCTACTACATCACTATGTACTACCACCACCACCATGAATACAAAATATTAAAAATGAAACGGACATGTATACATTCCAATAGATTGCAAGAAGTATAATGACAATAACCGCGTTGAAATTAAGCCACATTATTTACACGAGTAATTATTTACTTGCTAATTTGTTTTGTTATGACAGAAGCGAATGCTTGGCCAAAGGTGGATCTCCAAGAGGGATTTGTGCTGGTGGATTTGGGATTTGCTGCATTTGTAAGTTTAACATTTATTTTGTATTGTCACTTATTGTCATATTTGGTAAAGATACACTTGAATTATGTGCCAAGTGGTGTGTGTGTATGTGTAATTGTAGCATTCAACTTGTTTACTTACGATAATAATGGATACACTCTAAGCTAAGCTTTTTAGGATGTACTTTCACCTATGCACACATACTTTACTGTGTGTGTACTAAAACGCTCAAATGTTTACACATCATAAATCTTACTTTCAACCTGACACAGTACAAAAATGTCAGAAACACCGTTTCGTAAAAACCTCACTCACTTGTTAAAAATCTATCAACTCAAAAAACTCGACCATTTATTTCTTCTTCCTTTTTAGAGCAAAAGTGAAAGTTGAAATTTCTTAGATTTTGTATTGAATATATGTCAGAAAATGGATGTCAGTCAGTCAGAAATATAAAAAAACATTGAAATAATATCTCTCAGTTTTTCGTTTGGATATATGAGTTAAAATGAAAACATTGGCAAACCTGTAGATTTTAATAGTTTTTTTCAGATGCCTTTCACTTATTCACTACATGTCATGTACTCCTTCAGTCCCGTCCTACATTATTATTATGAGACAGGTGATGTTGAGGTGAGAGCTGCAGAATAAATTTTGAATTCTGCCAGTTAGTTGTGATGTGCATAACATAACAATGACTAAAAAGCAAAGCATAGCATACACCCATATTCTTGGATGATTTGAAGTTTTCAAAATCGCGTTTTTTGGGACTTGGTTCAGGATAAAATCTCATTTTACAGCGATGCATAATAAATAATATGAGGTTTACCAAAAATCATACTTCATGCCTCCAGGAGAGAGAGAGAGAGTAGTTATTATCGCACACGAAACATAAAGGTGTGAACATTATGCCACTACCACCCGCAACACAAAGGTGAGTTATGGAAGAGGTGTATTGTAATTCAAATTGTAAAAGAGCCCAGAATTTCATCGGATTGATGGATTACTCCCCGATTTCCGTGGCACGTCTATAAACTCCGTTTTATATGTGGATGAAAGAATAATTTAAGATGCTACTACTTGTCTCCTCTGTTTGATAAATCAGTTTTTCATTTTATGAGCTCCTCTCATTTTTATTCTAGTCTCAACTGCTCACCACCCATTTATATTTTATACGAAATATCATCATCAACCACATACACACACACTCATACATACATACACACATGCACTTTCTCCCTCCATCTCATCAAAGTCAGCTCAACTTTACTTTCTCCACGTACCCTTACTCAACACATCACACTATACTCTCACTTTTTTCAGTAACTCCTCACTCCTTACAGCATGACAAGGGAATGACGGCCATATCATGTGCAACTATCTAAAGCGTGGGTTATGTAATGTCACGTTTTATTTTCACATGTTTTTTGTTTCCTAATATTTTCTAGGGTGCATGAGGTCGGTCATATAATGACAAATTTTCAGTTCATATATATCGATTGCGCAAAAATGTTATTTGTATTATACAGTAAAAATTATGGGTGTCATATCTACTTCTTTCAGTTGCCTACTCCTGCAATACACGCACCACGCTGAATCGTACTTACTTTGTCAACCCGGAATACCCGAATGCTGTTTTGCCTGATCGTTCATTAAAATGTAAACACGCTGTTGCAAAGGTGGGTGATGAGATGAAATGCAATTGTCAATTATTGAATTCTACTCAAAATAATATATTTGTTTTGTTTGATGAAGCTTGACGGGATATGTCAACTCCGTTTGGACTTTGAACAGTTCGATTTGCACGGACCTCATCACAAGAATGGGCTTTGTTTGGAGGATGTTCTTGCCGTGGAAGGAATTGATTACAGACTTCCACCCTTATGCGGAGATCTCACTGGCCATCATGGTATGCCTCCATCCATTGCACTATCAATGCTTACAAAAAAAAATCAATCTTTATCCTTGTACGTATTTGAGGAGCTCCATTCCATCCCATTCCACACAACATACGACGAAATTGAAAATTTCTCACATTGTAAACAAAGAATGAGCTGAGTTTACCTGGATCATCTGAGTTTATAGAGATTTTATTGGTTCCATGAATTCTTTGCACTGATGCGGGTAATCTGTGAAACTGTGGAGACGACACTATTTTCCAAGTGCAAGCAAACTCAAAGTGACAAGAGTTTGTCACTTCTTTGAAACGTTTAATATAAAAAAAAATGGAGTGAGCAGTTTACTCCCTGTTGAGCATTTTTATATGCAAAAATGCAAAGAAGAAATCTCTTACTCTGCGTATTTTATCTATTGAATGTGCTTATCTGTAAGCATCTGTATAAGGACTTTTAAGGGTGAGACAGTAAGCAATCAGTTTCCTCTGAAGAAAACGAATTATGATGTCCAATGAAATAATGCAAAGTCAGCTCGTCTCAATTTTCTTCTTTTATTCATCTCTCTCTCTTCACCACCACACCAGTACTGCTTTCTCACTCACTCTCAGATCTCTTCAAATCCTTCAAATCAACTCTTTTTTTTGTTATACTCTTCAAACCCCTGATTTTGATTCCGCTGACTTTTTGCAATTGTGAAAATGCTTATCGAGCAAATCTTGAATTCAAACAAGACAAGATTTAGTTCGAATTCGAGTAAAAAGTGATAGTTTCAATTTAACCATTTTAAAATTTGGAAGGGGAAAGAGTTGACGAGCTAGGAAAGGGTTATGCTTCGTAGAACACATAATGGATTCTGTGGAGTATGTATGACTTTGTCACAGTTAAGAAAGATAATCCCATTTCTAATCAGAAGCATAACCAAGCAAAATGATGAGATGTCACGAATGCTAATAGAATTTTCGTAGAATGAACATGAAACCCATTTTGAGTCGATTATGGCATATCGTTAGCCTTTATATTAAGTAATTTGGATATTTTAATAAGAAATTTTAAGAATTTACCACGCACAAAAAAATGTAATGAAAGTAGGCCGACTTTCCCATCTAATATTTTTAGCATCATTATTGGAATTTATAATGGGCATAGATTTACTATTTACGGAGTAAGGGATGTTGTCGTTTTTAAACTATGTAATTAATTTCTCGTCGTGGATGAATATTTTCTATATGACCTCAGTTTACATTAGCAGCGTTGTTGGTTCCCTGCAAATCAGTTCCTTTTTTGTTAGCAAGCACGCTATGTTTCCAGTAATCCATAGTCCATCTTGGGTAGAATTACGTATTACGTTATCTTATGTATAGCAATATTTGCCTCCTTTATTTCATAGATTGGTTTCATCATCCTGATAACCTTTCCCTTTTTCCCCACATTAATAAACCTGTTCCCCTAGTATTCGTGTATATAGGAAGGAATCTTTTTCTTCTTCTCCATTCTTTCGAAACCTACTCAAGCAAAAAACACCAAGATTTTTCACAACTCAAGTTAAAGTCACTTCCGCACGAGATGAAAAATCTGACATTTTTAGTACAAGACTTTTATAGAATCCGGTTGGAGGGATGAGAATCTATCTATATAACAACCAATCAACTGTAGCTTCTTCTTCCCTACCACAATTGCTTAAATTGATGAAATGACATTTGGTCATTTCATAGCGGGCTTGGATTTCATATCACAATCGGATATTGTTGAGTCTAGTGACCAGTCATTTTATGAATGATGGGTAAAATGAGCTACCAACCAACTCATCCGGAGCTTTATTTTGTGGCAATTTTATTTCAGCACTCGTTCCTTGTTCACTATCCGACACGATATTTATTTTTATTATCTATATCAAGGTAGCCACATACTGCATGACTGCAAATTATACTTTTCTATTCTATAGCAAATACTACAAAATTATTTATTGTTACCATTATTTCCCTTCTTGCAGTCTACTTGCCCATCGGATTTGCCCAGGAAGTGTCATACTTCATCACATTAAATCCCGGACGTCCAGGACGGCGATGGAAAATACGAACGACTAAGATCAAATGCTATGCTGCATTGATGGGTAAGTAAGTGGATCACAGTGTCTCGTGTCATCTCCGATTTGCACTTCCATCCATGTCATCAGTAGGAAGGAGCACGACGACTTTACTTTACCGTCTCTGCCACCACCAGTTTTCAATTTAAATTGAATTAGGCTCAGGCCAAGAAAATAAAACAATTTTCTCTCCCTCATACAGAAAACAGGGATCATGAGTAGAATTCAGATAGAAAACAACAAAAGAATTAATTTTAATTTATCTCATCGCTATCACTGCACTCTGCAACTCTCTCTCTCTCTCTCTGCTCTGTCTGTCACCTAGTATTATTATTATTGAGAGAATCAAGTCAAGTCAGGTAGAGATTGCTTTCTCTCTCTCTCTCTCACTCTCTCACTCACCTCCAGTTCAATCACAGTCATCACTCTCCAACCAAAACCTCAGCAGGTACAGTATAGTAGTTGATTCGGTTGTCTCACTGACACAACATGCGGGAGAGATGATACTACGATAAGTTTAGACTGCGAAATGAAGTGCAAACTGGATGAAAACAAGCAAAGCTAGCTAGAGAACGAACCTTCTTATACATACATACCTATTGTTGTTGTAGATATAAAGAGTGCAAAATTCACAAATAGTGAGTGCAAATGCGAGGTAAAGAAATACAGGAGTAGGAATCCAAAGAAAGAATGAGAAAGTCTTCGTATTTTGCTTAACTTGTTTAAAATTGAGGAGTAGATACTACATACGAAGGAAGAAACAGAACAAGGTGAGTTTGCAGTTTATACTTTCTCCGTTCTTCCTCCCTTTGCTTCCTTTCCTTTCCTGTCTTTGCTTTGCTTTCCTACTTGTGATGTATCAGAAGAGAAACGAAACTGAGCTGAGAGAAGCGAAGGCAATCCCGAGAGACCGAGATTTATAAAAGTGAAGTAGATTTCGGTAGTTGAGTGAGACATCATGCGGATATGGGAGTTCTTCTGCAAGTAAGTGGAACCTGTGAGTGAGCAAAGCCAATGGGATGTGATGTCAAGTCCACTTTATTTCGTTTATAATAATGCTCCATCCGTGCACAAAAGTCAACCAAAAAAGAGGTGTAGTGTTTATGGTGGTATGGTACTGTAAAATATTAAACGTTGACTTGTGTCCCACGAAGCAATAAGTTACTGATGGAATGAAATCTCAAAAAACTTGATGAAATTATAGAATCCATGCATATTCATAAAATGCATAATCTAGAATAAATAATACGTGTACAATTTTTTTTAAATACTATATTTATTATATTTTGTATATAGCTCCAGGTGGCTGTCTTCAATACCATCGAGGTGTCGGGGGTCGAATGACGAGTTTTAATTACGGAGAAGATGGAGAACTGCCCAACATAAATCGGCTTAATTACGGCGTCTGTGTTCGGAGGGAGAAAGGATTTTGTGCGATCCAGGTGGGTTGAAATTACGAGGGTTGTGATATTTATTTGCATATCCTGGAATTCTTTGCCCATTCTTTTGCTTTCCCCACTCACTTCTTCTGCAACTCCCATCCCATCCAAACATGTTACATTACATGAGGGAAGGAAGCAATTTGGAAATTATTAATATAGAGACAAAATTAATGTGTGATGTTGAACTACCCAATTGCAGTCACAATGGACATTTTAACGTCGCGGAAAAATTGATGTCCAAATTAAAGCTGAGTTATCTCCGGCTAGATTGCAATGGCTTTGTACAAAATTAATTTTCTTGTCTGGGAAGTATTCATTCATTCATTCACCTGGAATGGGGCATTTTTATTGGGCTTTTTGAGCTCCACTCCACTACCCAACTACGAATGTATGTATCTACTTATTACAATTTAGCCATTTCAAAGACGGACGGCAGGGTTAGAGAGGAGGAAGGCCTGCCTGGTAGGATCCATATGCACAGATTAACAGAATTGGCAATAAAAAAAGTAAAGGTCCTATATGTATTTAAGCGATAAAAGTTACTTTTCCATGATTTTGATAGTTCAAAAATTGGATTTTTGATTTTTAAGTTTTTCGGACTTTAGCAGATTTGCAAAAAATTCGCACACTTTGTGAAACTATTCAAATCTCGAAAAATTGCAATGTACGGAGTTTAGCCAACATCACTCTTTTCTCGCATATAATGCAAGGTCTATCCTATAAATATGCAAGGAAATAACAGCAATAATATTATTTTCCTCTGTCATAGTCAAGTATCTCTTTTACTCGGTCGTATATGCCAAATGTCGTGTGCAAGTGTCTGTATGTATATGGAACCACTTGTGCGTGACATTTTCAATTATCTGAACCGTTTGAGACTTTGAGCCAACCCACCCAGGTCTCCTTCTCCTTCTCCTGACTAAAAGGGAAATTTGGAACTCTGATTTTGATTTTGATACGAAATCTTCCATCCTTTCCTTTGATAGCATCAGAATAATAGGAGGTAGAGAAGGAGGAGGAAGGAAGGCGAAGAAGACGAAGATGGGAGAACCATATCCGATTTGCCTAATACATTTCACTTAACTCTGTCTGACCCACTTACTTCCGATGTGATTTTCCCAAATGCAACTCAACCCACGAATCTGTATGTAGTAACACTTTATTAATGGATTTCCCATCGAATCGCGTAGTGTCTTTGTTTTATAGGGAGATGAGAAATTTAATCAAACTACGTTTACCGTTGATAGTTACTGCCTTATCAAAGGAGACAGTTTAAAGTAGACTTTCATAAGTGCGACCACAAAACTTGTCATAAAGAGTAAAGTCCACAACGATGTAAAGAGCAATCCTGTACCACCCACCCATCCACCCACTCCAAACACTTGAGGCTGTTTTCTGCTCTTGTGTAACAAAATAACAAGAGATTGGTTATTTTCTCCTAAGGCGACTTTTTGAGACTCGTTTACTTGTCGTCAATTCCCACTGCTCACTTACGATTAATTGGCCATGTCGCAAACTTATCGGGTTGAACGGGAAGAAATTCGGGAAGGGAATAAAAGAGTTTGCGGTTCTTGTTAATGTGTGCTCTAGGTAAAAAGAAGCGAGTAGTTGGTTTAGAATTGAAAATAAATTGAACCTTTGCCAGTTGCAAGCACTCAACCACGCAAGGAAACATTTCCTCACACCCAATATCCAACCAAATGGTGTACATATATCTGTCTGAAGCAGAGATTAAATGTTTTGAGATGTGATTCTTGTAATTGTTTCAGTGGTCCAAGTGCACTCACCGTAGAAAAAGAAGTACAACCAACACGTCTCAAGAAAACCATACCAGCAGCGGTTCCCTTCCTCACGGGAAAAGTGAAAAAACTGTTTCTTGGATTCCAAAATCCGGTTTTTCCGTCTCCTCCTCTGACAAGGGACGAATGACTCCAAGGATGCCTTCTATTCATCAACATCTTGTTAATCTGTCGTGGAATCAGACTCAAAATTTCAACCCCAAGCCAGTGTTCAGATGTCCTCCCGGAAATTTCAGTTGGGATCAGTTGACAGCATTGTTCAATTGGACACATGCAGAAAATAGATCCTTACTTTTTGATGATGATAACCACACCACATCAGGAGTGCCCACACTTGTTCAACTTCGCTCTTGCCTACTTCATGCTCACAATCCAGAACGACATTTAATTCCAAATGACTTGGACGTTTCAAGTGATTCATTCAACTCCATTTCTCCACTTAGACAGCGACACTTATCTTTAGTTCACAATGAGGGTGTGAGCAAATCTCCAAAGGTCAGGAAAGTAGGTACTGTTTTCCTAAGAAAGGCTCATGTTTCTCCAGTCCAGCTCAAATCAGTATCTTTGAAACGAATGGGTATCAAGGAAGAGAAAGTGGGTGCCGAGATAAAAAGCGATCCTCCAATTTTCCCTCCAAGAACTCGACTAACTTCAGCCTCAGCTACGGAAGGGAAGCCACTAAAATACCACACCCCCATCTTACCTCCCGTGGTAGTCAAAAATTCTCAGGATGATGCAAAGGTGAAAGTTCAGCAGCAGATTTCGAATATTGTTCACAAAGGAGTGAAGAAGGACACGGTGATTAAGCTGAAATTGAAAAATAAACAGGCATCGCCTTTGCTTGTCCAGAGTGTGAGTAAACCTTCAAAGATAAAATTAGCGAATAAGGTGAAAGTTCCCGTGTTTGAGGGCCAGAATAAGGTGAAAGGGCCCTCGTTGGGAGGGAACAATAAGGCGAAAGTGCCCGTGTTTGGGGGAAATACCAAGGTGAAAAGGCCCTTGTTTGGAGGGAAGACTAAAGTAAAAGGGCCCATCTTTGGGGGGAAGATCAAGAACAAGAATAAGGCGAAAGTGAAGCCCTTTAAGAACAAGGTGAAGGTGTCGAAAGTCAAGCCAAAACCCACAAAGCCATACAAACCACATAAAAAACAGAAGAAAGGGTGCAAAAAGTTTATTCCTTTTCCATTCCCCATTGCGATACCATTTCCATTAGGCGGTGGAGGTACGTTTGCCCTATATGTACCTTCCCGTTTATTAAGTACATTGAAGTCATTACAGTTTTTTTCTAATTCAGGAGGAGGTGGTGGTGGCGGTGGTGGTGGTGGTAATAAAGTATTAATTATTTCACCTACAAACATGCTATAACTGTTAATTTACTACAGAAAACTCCAACTGGTTTTTTTACTATTCATTTGCCATCCATATAAATCTATAAATTGTATTTTGGTTCCAGGCGGTGGAGATGACGAAGACGGGCATGATGGTTGGGGGTGGTCATCAGACAAGATTATTTGTAAGCTGATAAACCTAACTATCTGTAATACACAGCACTCTTTCATTAATTGACTGATCTTTCCTATTTCAGCTGACATTGAGCCCTATTTAATTCGTGTGGTGACAGATGATAAAAAAGAAGATGGTCTGAAGCCAATTTGTCTGGAGTGGGAACAAATTCCATGTGATTCTTCATCTAACCATCATCATCCACATTTTTTTAGTCATCCCTTTCATGAAGAGTTGTAGATGTATACTTATTTAGTTGCTATCTATCTCTCTTCCCAATTAATAATGGCATATGCTTATTATCCGTGTATATTTATAATCTGTATCTCTGGTTTGGGATGTAACATGTGGCCACGAATGTTGTGTATAGAAATGAAACACGGTTTTCTGTAGGGGTTGCTTTTACTGGATTTAGTCACAACAGCAGTGCAAGGAATAAAAATTTCACTTGTTGGATTTTAATTGGAGACGTCAACCAAGAGTTTCTTTCCTTACTGATCCTTTTACAGGAAGGAAGCATGAGCGAGACACCACCACCATCACCACTCCTACTCCTACTTCTTTCCAACTCCAACTTTCTCTCTCCCTGTCTACCACGCTGTCAAATGGGATGAGCGAGTGGGAGAAAGTTGATTGAGCCGCATGGATGGAGTCAGTCTTCCCAGTTTCATGCATAATCCTCACAAATCCGGCTTTGAAAATGGGTTTACGTGGCAAGAATATAAACTATGAGAAGAAGAAGAAGAAGCACCACTGGATGGACTAAACTCCTTCACCATATAAAGTTCCCTTTGTTCACACTTTTTTTTATTTACTCTCACTCAATTGCGGCTTCAAGTCAAAAGTCCGTTCAGTTTTACTTTAAAATTGGAATAAGCATTATTTAACAATATTTAAAATGGTAGTAGCAAAAAATGTACACACCCAAAATACACAGGGACGTACTAAGTCTGGAGAGAAAACAATAAAAATAGTAAAATGACAACTGGGTTGGACACAGGACCACTCAGCCATATACTTACACTTACAAAAGGAAGAAGAGAAAGCCCAGTGTCAGCAGCTCAGCCAGCAGCAGCAGTTGTGTTTCTTCTGTCCTTGACTTTTATGACATAAAGCATACGCATATAATAAATGTATCGAAACCATTATCAAAGTGTGATTGAGGGAGTGGTGAAAATATTTCAAAACCAGGATTCATGATTTATGGGCTTGGATGGAATAAAAGATTTGACGGGAAAACACTTGTTGAAGAATTTTCTCTGGTTTTTTTCCAATACACTAGACCAAACCAACCACCCTATCAAACTATCAAGTAGACACCATTATTTGAGATTTACTAGTGACTGCGGGTGGTGCTGCGTATTGTACATATTACATGCAATTCTGTATGTACATACATATGCCTCTCTTATTGCATTTCTACTATTACTCTCTCCATACATTCTAAATAAGTGCATATCTATTTCAGGAAACTCGGAAGAAATCAATTTGAATCTCCGATCTACATTAAATAGTTGAATCTAGAAAGTTTAGAATTCAATAAAAAATACGAAACCTTAATGGAAACTTAATTTTATTGCGTGGATCTCCACTTCTCAGGCAAATGTTCACAATTTTTATAAATGGTGGTAACCTTTGAACGATAATTTCTGGTCATCCATCCAATCCACCATGATGGCTAATTCCTCTCCTTATTCCTTTACTGCCTTCTTCCCTTCGTCCACATCATATGGGAATTTGGTTGGAGGGAAACGACGTGGACACACAAAACAAACTTCTTACAGCAGAGATAAATAAATGGTCCAATATTTCATTTTGCATGTAAAGATTCCTAGAGCTGAAATTTCCCCTAAATTATATTCATCGAGTGATATATTATTATGAGCTTTCTGGACCTCGCTGTAGCCACACACTAAACTTTCTTCTCTTCCATCCAGGCGAGTTCCTTGCAGAGACCAATCCTGTCATCTCTTCTTCTTGGCCAGACTTCTTTATTATGGGACATAAAATCCTACAAAAGCTAACTTTGCCTTGTCACAGACTCAACATGGGAAATATGAATACCAATTTTTACGATCTTTTGAGCCACAACCTGCTTGCGAAAAAAGTGGCAAATTCATTCTTGATACTAATTTTCTTGTAATCATCTGCACTAGACAACAAGCTATATTGACATTAAATAAAATTTCAATATGAACACATTTCCTCCTTCTTCATATTTTATTTAATCAAGACAAGATGATTATTGTGCTAATGAATTTCTTCACTGTGTTGCGTTCCTTCCTTGCGTAATACATTATAATTTCATTAAACTGTGAATGATAAGCAAATTACGTAGGAACTAGCAGATGGAAAAGTCATGATTATGAAATTAGCCCTGTTACCCCCACCTCATTAAAAATTGAGGTCGATGGCTGGCTGCTAGTGAAAACTGAAAAGTGTGTGGGTCTTGTCTTGTTTTTGGTGAATTAAGATGTGGTAACTATATGCATGACGAGAAAAACAGATTCCATTTCCTTAGTTTTATCCATTTGGTGTAGGCAGAGAGATGATTGAGTGAGGGTGGGAAAATGTGAAATGCAGATGCACTTTATACTTTCCAAGCCAAGAAGAAGGAGGGGGACATGATCTGAGCTCAGAATCCCCTCCATCCATTCCATGCCACCGTATTTTATAATTTCAAGGCGCAGTCATTTCAGTCATCATCCATTCGCAAGTTGTAAGGAAATGATCTCAGGAAGGAAATGCATCCGAGATTGGATATGAGCCACATTAATGTCGCGGACGCATCCTCAGTTTCTATACAAGTAGGGGTAGACCCACACCACCCGAGAGGTATAACCCTTTCTCATCCAGATTTAGGTTGCTCAGAAATGGTATCTGTTGAACGAAATTAAGATTTGCATTCTACTAAATAATAAAGGGTGATATAGTGGTGGTGGTGGTGGTAGATCTTGCCATCTTGTATTTCTGAATGGAAGAGAAGCATGCAGTCACAAAAGATTTCTTTTAAAGCTAAAAATTTGAACTTTGAAACTGCCATTTCAGTTTTTAACCAAACTTTCATTACTTAACTATAAGACATCTGCATAATCCGGGTTGTTTGGTAGAAAGCAATAAAATGCAGAAAACGACTTGAAGAAGGAAGAAGTTGGAAGAAAGGTTGCTGCTGCCCCCACAAAACTAACCAATATATACATAGCCATATCTATATGAGAATGGTTTATTCTCATTCCAGCCTAATCTGTAAATAATGTCGCTGAAAAATTCAGGGTAAAGTATAAAAGATGAAATTTATGAGGAGAAGGGACGATCGTGGTATGCTATTGCAGCGGCACAATGTAATATCTCATTCCAGGTGAATAAGTCATGTCAAGTGCAGCCCCAACAGTAGAGTTTAGTTTAACCCCACAGGACAAAAATTTAAACAGATCCCTCTTCCTCCATTACGTTACTTTCTCCACAAATTGCTCCTTTCATTCCTCCTGCTTCCTTCAACTTTCATCTGATTCTCAAAAAATAACATTCCTGTAATAATAATACCCCGGGAGTTGTATTGTTTGTTGATTCATGTGCATACATATTTGGCAAACGTCGATTTGGCCAGGGAAATTTCTGACAAACTAAACCACAAAATCTTGTAAATTAGTGAATAATAATACAGATATGATCCACATATTTCAAGACAATAACTCCAGATCCAAACAAGTGAAAAGTTGAGTTGGCCTCAGATAACGGTGTATGAAGGGTATGGTGGATAACAGTCAGGCACCAGAAGTACCTTCCCTCTCAGGCGGATATACCACTAATTTGCGCATGGCTCAAATTCGGAAATCCAGTATGACGAAGCAACTCAAACACCTAGAGCAAGGATCGAACGAGCGACGTTGCCCACTACAGGATGGCTACATCAACACTCGGCTACCTCGGCTTCACATAAACAACACAGGTTTATGTGATGTATGTACAATTCTAAACTGGGCTAGGTTGTGAGAAATTCTCACTACTATTCCACATGTACAATTTCGCTACGGTAATTTTTTCGCTAATGCACTTCTCAAAACAAGTGTTTTGCATTTTATTTCTTCTTCCATAATTGAAAAAAGCTCAAAATTTGAATAAATACGATTACTTTACATTTAAGGTCACAAATTCCTCAGTTTTAGGCAAATTTCGAATTAATAATTCAACTCATTTTTCCTAGAGTTTTAGATCATCGTACTCATTTCCATTCACAATCATTCCATTATACAAGCAAGGAATGATTGCAAAAGCGTCAGGACAAGGATGCTCATCAATTTCATATTATTATCCTGTCAGCCAAATTGAACTCAATCGGATTTTAACACGCTCTTCAAATTAATGAGCAAAGAAAGGAGTAAGTGCAGTGCAACTACGTAATTCCTTTTCTAATTCCACTTTGAATATAAAATAAATGCTAATCTTGTTACCGTCTTGGAGCTCAAACTGGGAGTTGGACTGGTTCATGTTCTAATAGAACAGTTGTATCCTCTCTATCACTTTTGGCTCAGAATTAAACCGGGTGCATGGTTGGTAGTCCATTGTTATGAGCAAATTGGATAAAAAAGTTTCGCTAGGATAAATACCTAGGACTTGAGAAACAAAGTGGAACATTTACTATATGTGTAATAGTAATATAACATGCATATATACTTAGAATTTAGATGATGGTTTTGATGTAGGGATCATATATGTGAGTCTTTATCCAATTAATGTGGTGGAGAGAGGATAGGAACAGAGTTTAATCAATTTTGCCCCACTTTCATTATTTTAAAATGTGAAATTGTGTTAAAATGTGGGCATTGCATATCGTGTTTCATTTCACCCGGTGAAATTTTCATGTAGCATGTTAAGTTTCATGATGCAATTCATTAGGTGTGTATTGTAGGATTTTGGTCAAATGTGGGAGGTGGGCCAAATTTTTGCCCACAGCTACCAGTGATTGCCCCTCTCAGATGGGATATTCAGTTAAAGATGGGAATTTAAATTCACTTCATTCTTTTTCAGAGTACTAATCAAATTACCATTAATCCTCAATTATTTCCGTCCCAACCCAGCATCACATTCACATTGAGTACTATTGTGTATTAACAGCTTTGCATGGGTGAAGCACTAAAGTATGGGGTATGCCTATTCATGCAATACAGATAGTAAGAGGTATGAATACAAGAGTAAAATGATTCTATTTGTGAGGCATGACGAAGGGAAGGATTGGATTTCAATCGTATCTCTATACCCTTTCAAATTTATCCGTGATGAATGGTTCAAAGTAATTGTTAGGGTTCTCATGAGGTTTAGTAAAAAGGAAGTGTACCGAATAATAAAAAATAACACTTGTTCAATTCTTTAGGGATTTTAATACAACTTCTGCTAGATTTGCACTTAAATTCGAATTATTATCCCTACTATAGATATTCCATTAGATTTATTAATGAATTAATGAATGAATAACACCAAACATATTGGTCCATCAGATTGAAGATGACCACCACCGATTCGAAGGCATGTCAGAAAATCGCCATAAAATTTAATAGAAAAAATACTGTTGTTCATGCTTTCTCTACATTGAGACTCTGCTTCCTGATCCAAAAATACAATTTGACACAAAGCAGGAGTGGGTGCGCTTATAGAATATTGTCAATGGGGTGTAACACGTGTACTACAGCCCAGCATAAACCTCCATGAGAAACAACCCAGCATTTTCGCCCTCTGACTGAATTTGGTGGAATAGAATTGTTACATACATTATTCCTTTCTCCTGCGATAAATAAACCGAGACATGAGGCAGACAGGGAGGAGAGGGACAGGGACAAGTAGCCAGAACCGAAAATGGGAGGAAATATAGGGAGACCATAAGGGAGAGAGAGAGAGAATGAATTATGATGGGCTGACTGACTCAATGAATGAATGGAACATTTTTCCCTGGTGGAATCATCAACATTGAGATTTCCCTTGATGAGCTTCATAATGTGAGATTTTGTTCCCAAATAAAATTCTCCTCATCCAACTTCCATCTTCTCATCCTTCTGTCCATCCAATTCCAATCACATTCCAAGCAGTGTCCATCCCATCTGCAATCATCATCACGGCAAAAGAATATGAGCACATTCATTTTATTCCTCATCCTTGCAACACTTACAACCCAAGTGGGATGCAGAAATAGTGAAGTCCGTCCGTGGAGTAGTAGATAAAACACGACACCATCATCCCACCCAAAGATGAGACGCATTTCAAAAGTATTTGTAAAATAACAAGGTGGAGATTTCCCAACACACTAAAGGGTTGTAAACTATATACGTAGGTAGCTTATTATGTATTATTGCAGTAAGGCACTTTTCCTAGAGAGCGCAAAGACAAAGATCATCTGTGATTTGGGACTGTCCAACGGTAATTAAAGTGGAAACATAGGAATTAGATTCTTGTTCTCCTCAACAATGCTTGTCACACTGAATTCAATGGGGAATCAGTGGTAGTTTACAACATAAATTAATCGAATGAAACTTGATTTTCCAACAGGGTCCGAATTTCTGGACATGAAATGGACAGTAAATAATGGGCAGTGAATTAGTTATTCATTCATGTACCCATCCCTCACTCACTCCCAACTAACTAACAATGGAAGACTTAAAAGAGTTGGACAGGAGGACAGCAGGATAAAGCGAATTCCACATTCGGACTCGCAGTCTTCTTGATTCAGTGCACATACTCATCTCCATCGGGTAATTGGCAGGTGTGTAGAAATGCCATTAAATTAAAGCCACCACAACCATCTCTCCTTTGTTTTATCACTGTTTCATTACTCGTAGTATTCTCCACTGATTAATTTACCTGCTTCTGCATCTCCCATCACAATTGTTTTGTTAAAGTAAATGAAAGATAAAACGAATTGAGTTTCGTTTGGATGATAGAGTTGTAAATTGGGACAATCTTTTTGTTCTGTCCGCCCGTCCGTCCGTTCTGGATGTGTGTGTGTGTGTACTTTCCCTTCGTCCTTTATTGTGTTCAATTATCTAATGTCAGAGGGAGGGATAAATGCTAACGAGATGTGGAAGAAATGTATTCAGACAGAAATACAAAGTTATGTATTATTAGGTTGCCTCGTGTATGTATGTGTGGTGTTATTTATACATATATACGAACGGACTCCCAGAATGGAATACTAATTACTCCCACGAGACGGGAGTTTAACTTTATGCAAATTTGTATTATCAGTTAAAACCGGTTCAAATGAGATGAGTTCACCATCATTGGGTGGGATCAGACTAAAACTTTTCCCTAGATGCAGTTCATCAATTAAATTGCAACCTGTTCACTTTTATGTATGTACAGACAGGAGAAGCGTCAAACATGTATAGTTTGTTTTTTTTTTGTACAAGAAAATAGATAACGCAGTCTGAAAATGCCTGCGTATTCAAATTTCTGTTATACTTTAATTTTTGTAAAGGAATTTGTATTTCTCAACAATTGTGAAAGTTGGATAAAATTTTCAAACTCAACTTTGCATTTACTATTATATTTGGATATGAAAAGAACCACAAAAGCGAATCCTTCCTTGTCCATTCACTTTGTTTGAGGTTAGTTGAAACAAAAACCTCAAAATTTGCTTGAGATTAAAATAAAAGCGATGTGGGTTTAAGCAACAAGCATTTCTTTGGATTTATTCTGGACAAAAGTTTTTACCCTAATCTTCCAAAAGCTGCAGTTTAAGAAGTGGTCTAACTTTAACCCGTCCACCGACCCTTCTTCTCTTTCCATTATGTACGATTGCCTATGTAATGTTACGATTATTTCTTTTCTTTGCCCGAGTGAAACAAGGTAATTTCCATTACACACGTCAATTTACATGATTTACTGCACGAGCTGAAGTTAGTTCACTTAGACCGTCCTTGTGCTACTGCTATATTCCTATAAACGCTTCTCCGTAACAAGTGGGTTGTGCTTAAATTAATTCAATTTGGTCACAATATGGTAAATACTAAAATAAAACGAAAAGAAAAATGTTTCATTGTTTGTAATATTAGTATTATTTAAAAAAAAACATTCGCAAAAGATTTATTTAGTTGATTTTTTTGCTGTTGAATGCAAAATGTTTTTTAAATCATATAAAAAGTAAAAACGGAATGTAATTGGGAAATATCAGTGATAAATAAAGCATCCCAACCATGAGAATGTCTATGAAAAGAAGGAAAGCGAGCTGCTAATTAATTTGTGCGTTAAATAATCACTTTCCTCTAATCCTCTTCACTTCTTCTTTCGAAAGTTGTATCAAAGTTTTCTCCAACTTCGCAATTTGTGTTCAGCCAGTGGCAGGCATGGCTAGCAAGACGATGGCTGATTGTGCAACTTGGTAAAACATAAGGAGTTTGTCCACCACGATGAATGAAGTAAGGAAAAGGAACGAAGCAGAATGACTAAGCTCCAATGGGCTCTCCTCTCCAATAAAAGTAATTCCTCGCCTTGCCTGCCTACCCTTCCTCCAATATTCCTCTCCTTTGGTGTATGTATGTATGTATGGGTGTGTGGAAAGAGATGAGAAGCATTATAAGAAAGTAAGCCTTGAATTCCCTGAGGTGACGGAAATTAGTGGAAAGCCAACTTTCTGAAATCCCTCCCTCCATTTAGCCAGCTTTATGACTGACTCTGCAATTAGTGCGAGTCCAACCAACCAACCAACAAACCAATCTCCGTCAACCAATTCATTCATTCATACAGGTCGCTGGCAATCATTACGACTGTACTGCTGCAACTTTCTCCGAACGAAGTACGAGAAAAAAACTCAAACTTTTACTATAAGGAACTATTAGTAAGTTGAGGAGAAAGGAAGGTGTAAGGAATAAGAGAGGGAGGAGGAGGAAAGGGAGAAGAGGAGAAATAACACAAATTTCATGGATTAAGAAAGGTCACATTCTCATAAAATAATTGTCATGTTCCATTTAATGGCAAACCTTTCTAAATAATAACCCATACTCCATCCATATCATCGTCACCACGAACGCCACCTTCATAATCTCATCAAGTAATTGGATGGAGTCATGGGAAGTGAAGAAAGAAAGTATTGTCAATTTTGTGTGTAAATCCTGTGGCAGAAAAGGAAGAGCGTGTCTCCATCAAAGCAACCAACAGCAGGGAGGAAAAGAACGATAATATTCCAGATATAGATATATTATTCTTATGATGGAGCAGTAATCAAAATAGATCTGTTTCACTAATCCATTTATGATTTACATTACATTTATTATTGCGCACGACATGCCATTTTTATAGTAGTGTATGCAATACTTATTAATGTATCTAATTTTAAGAAAATTGTGTGTCGCACGGAAACAGTTGGGTTCCACTTGATGATTGAGTGAGTGAGGTGGACGCGGTTCATTTCATGTCTTCATCATCCCCTTTCTACTTTCCTATTCTTGTTTGGAGGGGGTCGAGATTTTAGGCAGATTAATAAAACTCCGTGTCATTTATATATTTCAAGTCACACCAACGAAACCAGGAGCGCACTAGTAATTCCATCAGAAGAATATTTCTTCTTCGGAATAACAATTAATGTATGAATCACTCACTCACATGTATTTTTGGCACCCTATGTGGATGATTTCCTTATACATTGGCGTTGTGTGTGTGAATCAAATTTACAGATAAAAGTGCACAAGCCACGAAACGACTCGACTCCTCATCCATTTGGCGTTTGCTGGGCGGATTTAGAATCCTGAATGTGTAGCAATATGACATTTAAGAGGACTTGAGAAGAATAAGAGCCTCATTTTGATTTGACCCTTGAGATTTCCAGTAAACGACTCCACGCCAAGCATACGCAGCATATACATACATACACATATACTTACTTATATATGCTATGCTAGTTTGTCAGTGCACAGAAACTGAATCGGTTTTTACTCCCACATTTTTTTATGCGATTCTATTCTATCCTCTTAAATTTCATCTTTACACTCATGCTCAGCATTCTCTCAACTTACTATATATATGACAATATAATATTACATGTTAGAATCTTTATAGGGTTTGCCAATGCCAACACTTGAAACTGTTCTGTTGCGTCGTGTAATGAACCAATTGCTTTCCCCCATTTCCGGTATGACAATTTTTGCATAGTTGAGGGCGATGAATATTAAAGTTTCGCATAAAATAGACCAGAATTAGAAAAATATAGGGTTTTATAAACAGATATATAATTTTTAATGTGTACTGTATAGATTGGATTAAGCGAGTTGCTTGATTGTAAATGGAGAAAGTGCAAGTTAAAACTATATCTAATTTTTAAAGATGCCTTACAAATAAATGAACATTATTAATATGTGCAAGTAAAGTGCAGTTTGAAAATGCAAGGCTGATGATGCAATGCATGCTGCACAGATTTTCCTCATATGAAATAGTCTTGTCTTCTTCAACCAAAGTACGACGAGGGGAAGATTGAAGCTTGTGGACGACTCTGCAATAATACAAAATAGTTGAGTAATAAAGAGGAGAGAATATAAGACTCCCGGTGTGTTATTTGCAAAATGGGATATAACTAATGGTAATGGCTTCTTGCGGGTTCTTTAGCCTGTTCTTATAGCTCTGGGATTTCTACAACAATTTTTTACCGACTTAACTTGAGGTTATATTATATTATATATATATATATGAATACGTACATACACATACAATTCCATCACACTTACATCTTCTTCCACCTTTATCTCTCTTTCTTTCTTTCCTCTTTTCGAACAAAAAATCATTCATACTCTCAGCCAGCCTCTCTCTCTCCAGCCTTACTTTCCACTTATTATTATAAGGGATTTTACAAAATGGCTCCCTTCTTCCCATGTATTTATTGCTACATCTATTTTTCCTAAGTATAAAAAGTCAACCCTATAATGTGATGTACTTGACTTGACTTGAGGTTCTAAGATGCACTCAAGAATCTTCTTTCACACACTTTCTCTCTTTTTTTCTTTTTAGGAATTTATGTGATTAAGGTGAAGAATTAGTTTGTTTTACAAGGTTACCTAACCTACCTGCACTTATTTTGGTTAAAGTACATAGAGAATTTTTGATGTTTGAATTTTGTGTGTCGAATTTTTTCAATTTCTCCATAAATCTTTCTTATACCTATATGTGAAAGGATCGACAATAGGAAAATGTGTAGGATAAATAAACAAGCATCTTTGCTTCTCTCTCTTCTTCTTTGTGTGGAGAGCATATAACGCGTCAACTCTGGGTTGAAATCCAATTAGACTCGTTGTTGCATGCTTCCGTCCATGAAGAAGAAGGAATAAATTCCCTCAAGAACATGGTTCATTCGATTTATATATTATTCTCTGGTTATTCAATCTAACAGTCACTCAGCTGTCCGGATCGCACTTTGTCATCTGCCTTCAACTGTCAGCTATTCATTTCAATTTCGTCCTTATCAGCCAAATTCACAACTATCACAACAATTTCAATGCAATTCTGCCCAACACACTTACCAACAAGAGGAAGGGGCTTTAAGAAAGTTGGAGTGAATGATTCGTTTTAGCTAACTTCTCTTCAAACTGTTTTCATCTTCACCTCATTTTCTGCGAAATTGGCAGATTCCATGTAATGAAATATTGAGTTAAGCAAAATCAAAGGGGTTTCAATTTGCATTAATTTATGAACTGGCAAACCGTGTGATACATAATTACTAAAATTTATGCCATCTTCTACTAGTCTATCAATATTATTATGAGATTTCTTAGTCCATACAAATTGATGATTATCTATAATTTTTAATCGAAAAGTAGTCACAAAAACGTGCTTCTTGCCAAATTGTGTGGATTTTATTTTGCCTCTGGAGAAAGAAATGGTTTCAAACAAGATAAAACTCGTTATTAAGCAATATTGTTGTGCTCGTAGAGTAAAGACGAATAAGGTGACTGAATATGGAGTGCAGTTCTGTATTGTTCTGTTCTGGATTATAGTAGTTCGTTTCGTATATATATTCATTCATCCGCCTTGCATGCTTGCGGCACTTTTCCATTTCCTTTTTCAGCTCTTCTTCCTTCGTGTTGATTGTTGATAAGTCAAGATGACAGATAAAAGAGTTGTTTATCCCTTCTCCGCTTTCTCCAACACGTCACGCAGCCAACATTCAACCAACCAGCCAGCCAAAGGAGGACTGCTAACCCAAACCACCTATAAGAAAGGCGGAAGGAGATCTAATCTGAATCAGGCTTAGCAGCATTTTGGATTGGTGATTCCTTTCCATATTATCCTCCTCCACTTTGCTTGTCTTTCTTTCTTTACCGAGTTTATGTAAACCGATTAAGTAAGCAAAGGTATGTATGGATGGATATGCGATGGGCATTGTTCACACAGATAAGAGTTCCATAACGATTTGTCCAAATTGCTCGTTGGATAAAGCAATGCATAGTTCAGTGCTTGCTTGGCTTGGGAAGTAATAAAGGATTTATCTCATGATTCAGGTTTTCGTTAAAATTCTAAAAAACATTGTATTTTGCATATCACAAAGTCTGTCCCCATTTCCGTTCAATGGTCATTCGCGGTTTAACTGTATACGTTGAAGATGAGTGTGTAGAAAAATAAGGGTTGTATGAAATTCCATCCTCATCAGCACACCATTCTCAATTTCTCCACCAATGGTTGAATGAAAGCGGAGAATTTTGTTTAAAAGTTTCGACTCTTGGATGACTCTCAATTTTTCTTGTGTCGTCCCCACCTCGGTCGGAGAAAGAAAAAAGAAAGCAAGCGAGTGAGTGAGCGGCAGTGGGAGGAAATAATGAGACGAAAAACGCAGTTTTTTTAAAAATACCATCGTCGCATGAACAAAGTGAAATTGGAGAAAGTGGTTCCGATCAGTACAGTTGAGTTGATCCGTGTATGCATGAATATTGGAATAAAAGTGAAACAGTTTAATACAGCAGCGTCTCATCCTCATCACTATTACTTTGAGCATTATAAACTGTGTACAAATGAAGAGGGTATGGGAGGGTATGGTAAGTATTAAGTGTGTATTCGATGGACGATGATATTTGAATTGGAGTGGTGCGGGTGCTTCTTCTTCTGGAGACGGAAGTGAGAGAAAGAGAGTATTTGAGTGGAAAGAGATGTAAGTAAGAATGCTAAAAGCTCAATCAATATTAATCCGCCCACAGTTTATCAGATGAAGAAGAACCAGAGCGACCGACCGGGTTTTCTCGATTTCTGGCTCTTTACTCATGGTTGACATCCTCCTTTCTACTTTTCTAATCTCAGAGAAAAATGGCACAAGTGCGGACGAGTTTGTTGGTCTGACTGAAAAGACGTGATGCTGCTGCTGCTTCTTCGTCTTCTTCTGCTGCTGCTGCTACCGAATTTTACTTGGCACATTCCTTTTAACTCGACTCACTTTCATTCATCCGTTCTCAACCTCTGGGGAAATCCAGAATAAAGGTGGGCTGAATTATGAAGCATACTGGAAATTGATAGTTGTAAGCAAAAGAAGAAGAAGAAGTGACTCTGTCCTCATGCAACCCAACCCAAAATGATCCTGGGATGGGATATGGAACTCACCCAACAAGAATCAAGGAAGCAACACAAAAAGACGGAAGGAAAGAGTGCTGGATTCTTTTTTTGTGTTTTACAAAAGAGCATCATTACCTTCTATTTTTTGCATTATCTGCTATCATACCAGTAGCTTCTCTCCGGACTCTTGAACCGACTTTTGTTCGTCACACAAAATCACGCCACTATTCAACCAGCCAACCGATACAAACATACATCGATACATACATATACACACACATCCCAAGGAAAGCCACAACTTAATCCTCCTTCTCCTTTTCCGTCTTGTCAATAAATCCATCCCTTCAACCAAAACCAACCACAGAGTCTCTTATATCCTCTGCAGTTTGCTTTTTACTACAGTGATTTGATTCCGTACTATACTTTCATTTCAAAAGGAAAAGGGTAGGTAAATAAATTCATCTACATTTTGGCTCAAGAAGAAAAAGAGATTCTCCTCCCACTTTTACTTTCTGTAAATCTATATCTATACAGGACAACATTCATCGCTTCATTCAATCAGCATGAAAAGGTCGAGTAGTGAGATGATAACAAGCAAAAAAATCAAAATATACACAAAACAGTTGCATTGTAATGTAACATATAAGATGCAACAAAGAAAAAGGAGGACAAGAAATTCATTGTCCATCATTTTTTTCTGACTTTTTCATCTCAATTTCCATCCAGACCAAAACAAGAGTGCAAAGTGGATGTGACGTTGTATTCTTGACAGATTTTCTTGTCAATTTCGATGCAACTGTCGACTACATAGATTCGTACAGTTCATTCATGTTCTTCCTTCCTTCCTCCTCGATGGAGAGGAGACTGGTTGGTGGTTGGTTGGCAATAAGAAAGAATTTTGGATTTTAGAAGAAGAACCTCACCAACCAACCACTACCACTTTCTCCTATTTGACTGACTATCCTAATATGAGAAGGGAAGTAAAGGGAACGGAAGAAAGGAACAGAAGGCGCACAAATGATGAATAGGCGGAAAGACAGACGCATGATTTTGATTTACTGACCGGTCTAAACCTATGTTGTTTGTAGTAAATCAAACTTTTCGAGGTTTGAACATTGAAGGAAATTCCAGGAGGATTCGAATATGAGAACAAAACTCCACTTGGAAAAATATAATTTTGTCTGCCTTCTGATCATTTATATGAGAATTGGAAAAACATATTGAATTTGTGTGGGATGCCCATTTTACATGGACATATATATATTCGAACATGAAGCAACCAGTATTAAATGCATTTTTTGTGGAAAATAGGAAACGTTTGCCTAAAGGGACATTATTACCCCATTCTTTAGGGAATAGAGGAGGAATGTGTCGGAAGAAATCTACTACTACGCACATGAACTAAGTCACAAATACAAAAGGAAGTGATATAGCCGTTCCCAAAATGGGTATCAAATTCAGGTCATAGTCTAAGATCACGTCTCATCTTATTCGTGCAACATAACAAGTAAACCAGATCAGACCGAACAAGACGATTTGCTTTTGCTTTTGCTGCTCCAAGGAGAAATTTGAGCCGCTGGAAGATGAAAATAATGCGGAATTCAATGACTATCATTCCGAAAGAACATCGCGTGGATCGTTCTATAAGCGGAGAAAAAAGAATATTATTAAATCTTCTTCAAGAAATGGATCACCACCACCGCATCACGTGAAGGTACATATATATTGCATAGGTCGCAGAAGAATATGGACCATTACGCTCAGATTGGATGTTGATCGATATAGCATCCAATTTAAGCACAACTATATAATAATAATGTAATGCAAGCATGCTCGAATTTTAGTCAAATGTTTGCCAGGATGAAACTGTTTACATTTGAGATATAAAAATGAACGGGGATGTATATTCTCCATATCTAACAGTAAGTACTGTTCCTGGACAACAAATCTATTTACATTGTGCAAGGAAAAACAAAACCGAGAGGGAAAAATAAATGGAAATTTGATAACCTGTTGCGTATCAAATTTTTATCGGCTACAATTCAACAGAATTTGACTAAATATGGAGCCAATTATTAATATAGTAGATATCTGGACGATTCACATGAGACGAATTCACATGAGGCGTTATTAAAGTATTAAAGTGTCAAGTAACACTTGTGCCCATGCATGCAATCATTGATCTCAGTTTGGCTTTTAAAAAAATCTCAGCACTTTTATCAAAGTCCATCGTTTCCTGATAATTTAACGAATTGTGACAAACAGTGTTTTCATGCCTATCTGTAACTAAACTGCAAAGCAGGTGAAAATATATATGTATATATATATATATCCTTAACTATTAGCCTTTTAACATTGTGTATTTGTTTATTTATTTATTGAATTTAATTCGAATACCAACATCCTTTGCAAAAATATCGCAGAAAACACAAGGGAAATTAGAAATCGTTCGAAATTTTGTTACGGAATTGTATATGATAATTCGTTCTCCCTCCTTCTTCCTATTACAGTTCAGTAGATATTATTATGAATGATGATTTCTAAAGCTGGTTTATGCACTGTAGGGATTGGGAATACATCCATTCGTTTATAGAGTTAAGAATTTTTGGTAAAAAAATGTTGTGTTGCTTCACGAAGGAGTGGATTTACTCGGAATCCTTCTCAGATTGGATGGAATTGAAATATTGAAAGTTGTTCCTTACAATTTTTGCAATTTCTTTTTCCCATTCTTGTGGTTGGATTGTTGGATTTAGTTCATTTCACTCACAGTTTTGATCTTCACTCTGCCCTATTCTGCTAATACGTAAGGAAAAGGGGGATTTTGTAAGACATACTCTTCAAGTTTTTGAACCAAGTGAGTGAGTGAGTAAGTAGGAGCAAGTTCTTTCAAATCAAAATTTGGATTGGTTCTGTAAATGTAACTTTATTTTGACAGAAATAACTCGACAAAGTGAGAGAGAGAGAAATGCTTATACATTAAATATTCTAGCTGCCTCAATTTCTGCTTCTGCGAATGAACTGTATGTATAAACTCTTGTCCTAGCAGATGCTCCATTATTACGATGGAATAATTGTTAATGGGAAAAAATATACTTTATTTCTCTAATTCGGACCTAATAAAAACTTTTGCAGAACTTTAACATGCAATTTAATCATCCTAAATGACATAAAGTGTATAATTAATTAATAACTCTTGTACACTAGCCAACTTAGTAATTTTACGTACGGAAATGTATGCATTACGAAAGAATCCTAATAAAAACTATTTAAAAAAGAATCTACTTGGAGAGACAACTTTTTTCCAAGATTCCCCACAATGCATGCATACATGTGTTCCTTAAAAAGAAAGTGTCGAATATCTTCTTTGGCTTTGGCAGCGGAATCTTTGAGCATAGTTTAAAGAGGGTCCAATTTTGGCGTCCCATGGGAATCATGTTATTAGATATAATATGAAATGATCCGTATCCTATCATCTTTCTCTCAACAACATGCCGACGCATGCAAAATTCTTATTCAAAAAAGTTTCCATTTATATGACAATCAAATGCTGAATACACTCCTTTCCAAATATGATCGCTTCACAATTTCAAACCCTCAAGAAGAAGGAAGGAAGGAAGGAGTATTATTATCCTCTATTGCTTCCGTTCCGCAACTTCTGGAGTCCAATTTCACCATTTTCTGCTTCACCACCATCACTACCACCAACCATCACCATCATATATATTCCATAATAATATACAAAAATATAGAAATAACCGAATAACAAAATTGTACAATGGATCCTTTAACAACATCATGTCTTACCTATTCTATGTACTATAGTGCAAAACTATTGAGTTTCATTCCTGCGACAATTGACATCAAGTCATGTTTTGCTAACTTTCGTTCTATTTCGGATCAATCTCAATTATGGAGCGGTTTCAAATTTCAATTTGGAATATGCATAGCGTGAACTAGACACCACACGAGTAAATTCGTATATCTCTACCTATACATGTACATGAGTACCTTTTTCTCATATCCGATAAGTTTTGTGTCATGCTAGACTAGCTGGCAGATTGAATCCTATTTATGGAAAAACACCCATATGTGAACACCGGAATTATGGGAGGGACAGAACGGCAGCAGAATTATTGCTTCTCATTGAGGGTTCAACTCCATGAATATAAGAACCATTACAATTAAGCTGACGGGAATGGGAAAAGCATGTACGGTATAAGTTATAGCCACACTTTTTAATATACAAGTAAAAGTCGTTTAATCATTTTTTACAGTGTGCTGTGGTACATAATTAGTGTGACGCTACCGGTTTGCTGACGCTGACTGGGCTGACTAAATGATGAGACGAACAAAAAATATGGATGGATTTCGGGTCGTGTCGTGTGTGCAGTCTGTTAATTTTGCGAAAGATACGATTAGTTCCAGAAACTCGAAAGGATTTCATTTTGAAATTTTCGGTTCATTGAATTCATGGGACCTCATTGTTGATTCTCATTGAATTGGGAATCTTTATGTTGCATTAGCACATACTTATTCCATTAAATGGGGGTCCCTTCTCTTTATTTCAGTCTACATTATTACATATCATGTCAGTAGAAACAAGGGGGAAGATATTATATGGATGCACAGAATCTGGACCCAGCAGATGACCTCAGATGAATTCAGTGAATTGGGGAGTGGGCAGTTACGGATACAATTTAGTGCACTACTTATTTACGATTTCCAACAAAAACTGAAAATGCACATGTCGAGAACAAAGCTTTAGCAACAAATTCCCATAATAAGAATAATAGCGGATGCATTTGTTCATTCGCAGTCCATCCATTTTCAACAAAAACTTCAAATAATGTTAGCACGAGGGTGGGTGGGGAGTTGGAGTCGGTTTTAGTGCCCGGTCCATGAAAGCAACAACGGAGGAGGTTCCTTATACTTAATAGCTGGACAACAACATAGCTACTGAACAAATAAGAAATTTGAGGGCAGGATAAATGAATTGTTTTTTTGGACGAAGGAAGTTGGACATGCACGCACATTACCTTAAAATACAACAAATTGGTGCAGAGTGCAGATTGATAAGTAATGATGGTGCAATGAAATGGATGGACTTGTGCATTCTCATTGATGTTAGTAATAATTTCGTAATTCTGGGTTGTTGTAGGACCAATTTACTGTCCAGAAGCTTTCATTTGGGATATCTCTCTCTTTCCCCTTTTCCCTTCTGTATTCCCACGATGAATGGAAAATCAAATGTAATGTCTTTTATGTGTTTGGACAAAATGTAACCTTCCACGAATTCAGTATGATTTCCAAGCTGAATTTTTTTCCTTAGTTTCTCGAGGGCATTTAAGAAAGCATTTGTATGAATTTCAAAATGACCATTCTAGCCAAAGTTTCTTACAGTCGAAAGAACAAAACGGCTTATATTCTTTTATCCAAATCAGATTTAAAAAATCCTTATTTCTGCATGCATATATGTGACCAAAAGACATTAGTCCAAAGATAACTAGAAAGCACAAAAGAAAAGATACCACCAAAAGACCAAAATATAAGGCAGGCATATCGGCTATGTCATTCAAAGCTACCTCATTGAAAATGACATGTCTGGAGTTGGGTGCTGTACAGTTTTCAGATTCGCTTCCTGTTGCAGTTGAGGAGATTTGACACGGAATTGGAGCAGCACAATGCCATCCTAACCAAAGGCAACACTTCTTGCTTCTCCGCCTGGGTGAAGGAGAGTGTGAGTAAATGGGAACCAAAACCCTGACAAATTGCATTATCCCTTATTTTCAAAGACAATAGAATCCACGACTTCTTTTGTCAAAGGTAGTTTCGCCCAGCTTCCTTGTCTTAATGTGCCCGTGTATCATGGTTTGACCAAATCTAAAGTCGGATCGGGTTATCTTCGCCCAAGAAGGAAAAGAAGCAGCCTAGGACCTGACTCGAACCTTCTTCAAGCGTGAATAAGAATTCAACAAGAGTGGACAATATCCGCCTTTTTTGGTTGGAATTCTATTTTCTCATTTCGTCATAAAAATTATGCCCGTCACGTGATGCGGCTCATCTTCCAATCCATATTGTCTAGATAATGCTGATTTTTAGCCTGTATGGTCTAGAAATTTCTAGTGCAGTGCAATTTTGTAGATTAGTGCAAATTTGGAGTTAACCCAAATTTCATGCATCCTATAATAGAATAATTCATTTGTTTATTTGAACATTAAAAAATGGCCAACTTGGTCGACGTATCCAAAGATGAGAAAGGAGATATTTTGTAGAAAACTGACAATAATCCATCTGAACATCGAGAAAGGAGAGAAATTCTTCAAGTAAAACATTGTGTCCCTTCTTCCTGCCGAGCAAATGAAGCCTCCTCGTCCAAAAGACCCTGAAGAGTAAACAAATTGTGACGAGCTAGCAGGCGTTCGTTCGTTCATTTCTTCTCTTATGGAGAGGACTACAAGATGCATGTTTATAAACAAGGAAATGGAGGAAAGTAAAGTAATATAAATATGTATTGAGCAAGAGACCAAACCGCCACGTCTTGGTTCTCTAGGAAATCGAATTTCCCCCTGAATGACCAATTTCATGCATCAAACAGAAACTTATCGATTATTTCTAACATGTAGTGTCCAAGTTGAACATATCACACAAACTATATTCATTTCGGGCTTCATCCCACGACGACTCTTCTGGTGATGGTGGTGATTGTATACCTTGTGTCAACCAAGATATAAAACATTTCCAAGATTTTATTGATAAAAAAACAACAATTCGTATACAATAAAATATATTTATGATAGATCTGTATCACAGAATTTTCAAAACTTGTACATCTTAGGTTATGTACGAGCCATTTTCTTTCTTGGTAAACCGTATAATACAAACACGGATGAGAAGATGGTAGTCATGTACATAAAATAAATAGAAATATACGGATAAATTCCCATCACGAGAAGTAATTACAATTTGATTTCGCCAATACTGAAAACGTGACTTTTCCATCCCCCATTTTCTCCCTGAGAACAATGAACAAAGAAAGTCGCATATGCTTATACATATGATGAGCACAGAGAGAGGGGCGAAGGATGATATAAGCATATGCTGACCTACAAGAAGAAAACCATCCAATAATCTGAAATTCCATTCATGTTCTTGATTACCTCTTCGATGACTGCATGGATGGGGATAAAATAGGCAGCGTTCTTCTTCTCTCATTATTATCGCCGAAACCAAACTCTCCCTACCAAACCAAACCCTCAAGCTTTCTCTCATTTGATTGTGAGCATCATCATCCCAGAACATGGTAAGGCTTAAGAGGTTATTAGTGAAGGGAATGATGAGGGTGAAATGGTGGGGACTGATTGCTTCGACGGAGTATGAGTGAGATGCACAGTGTCGAGGAGGATAACAATAAAACTGCACACCGGAAAATCCACTTCAAGTGATGTGACAATCCGACAGTGCAGTAAGAGTGCTCATATATGTACGTTCGAAAATGGTGCACAACGGAGTAGCATGCAAACGTGTACAACTATTCGTCAAATTAACCATTTAAATTTGGAATAATCTACTTTGACAAGTTACAAGCAGGGAAATCATAGATCTGTATCCTAATAAATTTAGATTTGTACTCACCTCACTTGTCAAGTTAATTAAATTACTGGGCATGTAACCAGCGTTTAATGAGTTTAAAATCTCATGCAGAAAGTTCATCCACAATTGTTTTTCATTGTTTCCAAATACAAGGTCTGAAAAGTATCCATGATACAAATAAATCCAAGATAAGATAACACATAAAAAATTCATATCTTCTTGTTTTCTTTGTACTCAAAGGGAGATTTAACTTCCTTGTAATGCACACTTTCTATCAAACCCAACTCCACCAAAGTATAAGAAAATTCGAATTTCATCAAATTTGTAATAAATCGTTTTTCAAATGCGGTGGGACGAAATCATTTTCCTTCATCCATGACAGGCACGCTGGCTGGCTGGCACACAGGCAGATAGATACATTCATTGAATTGATGTCATAGCATGTTCTTGTAATTGGTTACACGACACCAAATGAAATGCAGAGGATATGTACGAAGTAAAGTGTCATCACTCGTTTCCCAGAGCCCTTCTACTTCTTTGATGTTACTTGACATGAAAGGATCCAAATGTTGAATGGAGAAGCATTTTAATTCCAAGTTCGACAAAGTTTGACTATTAATGTATAAGTAAGTATGTCAACACTAGGTATTTCTACAATTTTCATGCTTAGAAGAATTTTTTAGTATTAATGCAGCAGTTGTAGCACCTGGTCTTCCTTTTAGTATTCGGGAAATATTATTCAAGACTAAATATTCTTGCGTGATAGCTGTGCATTTGTCTCCCTCGTCAACAGGATTAAAGCATTATTAGTGATAATTTGAATTGAGAGGGTGTCTCTTTTGCATGACATATACTGAGTAGCCAACAAACAGCTTCGTAACGGAAGTAGTCAAAGGTTATTAGAGTTTATTAGATGGCCTTACGCTTTTAGTAAGGAAAGCAGCGTTGATTGACTAATGCATCAAGTATATAACAGTGGATGTATAGTAGAGGAAATATGCCGATTTAAATTGTAGGCAGCACAAATAGCGTCTACTACCTATTCTAACCTGAAGCATATAAGAATGCAAGAGAAGGGGACACACATATCTAAAACGATGTAATTCATATCCATAATATTATGACAATGATACAATGAGCAAAACTCATTAAGCATTATTACTTAGCTATTTGAGAGGGTTGTGCATCATCCCTACAAGAGCAGGTATTAAGTATCTCATTTGCAACGACAAAATGTTAAAACACTTTCATTATTCTTGGGAAACACATGTTTTCTAATTTGTATAAGTAAAATGGCTCAGTTTTGTTACGTGAAATGAGAGGCATTAGATGAAAAAAGAGTAATAATTTGATCCCTGATTAACCAAGTACATATCTCATATCTATAAATAAGTTGCTACTTTCCCCATCCATGGATGTGCTTATTGACCTTGTATAGACCATGTAACTAAGCATGTTTTCTTTTCTCGTTCTGCCTCTTTCTCCTCCTGGCTGGCCACTTGGTCACATGCACTTGACATCCAATCGGTCTCAATTTGATTTATGAAGGCAACCAACTCGTCTGTAATTACACAAGTGGGGTGGAAATGTCTCAATTTTGTGGGATGGGAAATTGAGCACGGATAGAGTGTATGTATATACGTAAAGCAATGAGAATGAGAGAAAAGGAGAAGAAACACGGATATTATTCCACTGAAGTTTGACTCATTCCTGCCGCCCATAACATCGTGAATACATGAAGCAATTTCCTACAGGAAAGCGTAAGTGTTACATGTATTAATTGTGCCACACTCTGTATTTAATGTATGGAAACTTCAATTTTCTCATCTCAACGCCCATCACACGCAGGTCAGTGATGAGGTCATAAAAGAATTGTTGTAAGTAATAATTTCTTAAAAATTTGAATTTGATAACATATTGAATCTATATATTCTTAATCTCCAAAGCGCACCTGCCCCTGTTAATTCAGTAACACACACACACACATTGAGAATATATACCAGTAGTGTACCAAACCAACCGTGAAACTAAACCAAACCGGTAATTTAAATTTAAGCACTAATGCTCTCCTCAGATTATTGAATTATTCCAATGCTTCAATACATACTGGATTCATCAACGTAACGCAATGTTGGTGGTGATATCATGGATTTCATGGAATTAAGCCCAGATTCCGGATTATGCAGACAGACAGACAGACCGTCCGACAGACAGGGAGGGTATTGCTGAAGTTCACAGGATTATGTAAATTGATTGCAATTTCCCCTTGCTTTGCACAAGTCCAGTTCCAATTTAATTTCTGATTCTCAACTCCACAATGTTTACATACTTAAACACAATGCTCCCCCGTACAATACGCAATGAGTGGAAATGGATCAATTATTTCGCTACTGGTACAACAATAGTTTTTACTGGATGATGAGATTAACATTATATACTTACTTTCTCTTTCTCTCTCTGTGTGTGCAAGAAAATCCAGCAGCTTACAATTTTGGTGTAATTCCATCAGCTCTCTCTGAGCAGTTGAAGTAGTAGATATTATTATTGCTCAACGTATGAAGTTGAGTGAGTGAGGTGAGAAGATAATTCCGTTATCATACTCCCGGTGGTAGTCCAACCGACAGAAGAGAATAGAAATTCGGTTGGAAAACTTATTTAACAAGGACAAATCTAATCCATTTAAAGCCGGATGGGAAATTCCACAGGGACTTCATTTGAAAGGGTTTTTTTAGAGATTAACTTCACTCATCTCGTCATGGTTTCAATATATTTCCCCCATTCGGCCCCATTGTCCGAGCATGACATTCATTCACATCCAGTTCCACCCAGCCATCAAAAAAGAGAGAGAGAGTAACAAGAAAGCTCGGTATTCGGTTGGATGTGGATAAGAGATGAAGGGAAGAATTTGGCCTGTTCGTTGTAAAGTGGACTGAATATAACCAAATGTGAACTGGACACGGGAGGGAATAATGAAAGCGGAAGAGCACACAGTTTTGATAAAAATAGCTTTTTAAACTAATATCGACACATTCGTGTTTGTACATTAAAATAATCAAGTTTAGGAAAAATTCAAATATTTGTAAACAAGATTATCATTATAATACTTTTTTGGCATACAGATTGTGCTAATGAAATTAAACCGTATTTTTAAATATACAAGGTTTGTTTCCATTCGCAGAGTCCAACGCACTTTTTTGCCATCCTGAATTGTTATCAATCTGGGCACCAATAATGTGGCAAGAAGAGAGAGTTATTTTTCTCTTGTCAAGCGTCCCATTCTTCCCGTGGTTCTGCAGGGACCTCTAATGCCATACTGCATTGACGAAATTGACATGGCAGCATGATTGAGTTGGTTGGTTGGTTTTGGTTGGTGGTATGATCGGTCCTTATGTCTTGGCATCAATGAAGTCAAGCTGGGGTCAAGTTATCTTCTAAATTGTGAAGGAAGAAATGATTTCAAGACGAAATATTGTTGTAAGATGTAGAAATAGGTGCATTATTGGATTCTCTTGGTATTTTGGTAATTCATATGCTACAGATTTCTTTGACAACTCTTCTCGTCTTCAGATTTCTGGTTTATGAACTTTCCAGTTTCTGGTTTTCTCACATCACCAAAAGTCAAGGGCAACCAACCTATTCTACGGTCAGCTTTATTCTGGAGAAAGCTACATAGCTACACAAATGTTGACTTTGAATACTTGCTTCAATATTTGGAAGATGTGAGAGGTTATACGTTTCTTGCAATAATCCTGGTTTAATTTTGCAAATGCTCTGTTCATCCGACTGTGAACGTATATATATACATTTCCAATCTGTGTAAATCTTCCAAGCAGTTCCGTTCCTTCATTCATTCATACCCGGTTGGATAGAGCTCTCAAAATGCAATAATGTGCCCATACATATGAGACGTCTACTACATACATGGTTCACCCCTTCTTCTCTCCACTGCTGCTGCTTGGGTGGGTCACATATTGTGTTCCTCGGTTGAGTGGACGTCGAGAAGGAAATATTATTATTGAGCTTGTTCATGCCCTTTAATATTCGCACTCACTTCTTCGCTGTTTACTTGTCCCACTCGTTTATTCGCTGAACTGCAACCGACGACACGGGCTAGCGGAAGTCCAATCCAAATAAACCACTCCAAGGATAAAGCGGATTAAGAAAATTCAACTCCCAAAAGCGGGTCTGTGCCCCCTTATCTCTTATAACCCTTTATATTGTATTATGTAATAGTATTTTTATATGCAAAATTTTCACATTGAATTGAACTCATAAGCATAATTCGGTTTTCTATGATCCTCCATATGGAAATTATAAATGGACCAATCTGAGGCGGAAAATGAGAAGGCAGGCAGCAACCGCTTGAAAGCTATAAGCAGCCTTTTGAAAATGGAATCGAGTTCAGCAGCCAAGAATTATGTGGGTAGTGAATATTGGTTGAACTAAGTTAAGAGACGCATAGTCTGAAGATGAGGTCGAGGTATGAAAAGAAAGAATTGAAGTCGTGCCATGTCCAATCTCTAATGCAATGGACCAAAGCAGATCCACCACCACAGCCACGATCAGTTCTTTTGTCCAGAGTGAGTTTAATGCAGACCAACTTGGCGGCGATCCCTTTTCACCGTTTAAATCATGAAGAGAAGGGAATTGGAGACAGGAAGTGAGCAAGAAGAAGACTTGTGCAATGTTCATGAACCATTGGCTCACAATTTTGCTGGAACTTCAACTTTCTCCATCCCTCAGGATGAAGGTTAAGTTTGGTGGGGACGGGTGAAAGCATAAATCCCTTTCATTTCGGGTTTTGAAAGTAAGCATCACTACCCCCATTAGGGTGTTGACTATTATGTATGTAGGATAGGTGGTCACTCCGATACGCACTATTCGGAGTTATGTTAATCAGGTGTAGGGAGTAGTAGGGGAAATTTACTCAGGTTGTGTAAACCAGGAATTATTATCCATCAATAATCACGCAGGAACTAAGGTACACTGGTTCACATTTTATTTCCTTCCATCTCATTTTTCTTTCCAGGTACCAAGGTAAATTTCACATGTCAAAATAAGATTTGGAAGACATTGTTCAACGTTACTATAATTTTCAGGGGAATAACTTAACGTGGCACAGTCTCTGATTGAATTTGAATTCATTTATCTCGGAGAGATGACGAGTATACAGGAGAGAACTTCCCGCAAAAGAAGAATTCCTTCCCAAACTTTCACATCATACATACTCGTTCGTACAACCTATTGCTCAACTGGAGTACATACCATACCACCAACCACCACCAATGCCCGATGGATAAGAAGATGCGTTGATTCCTTCTTTATAAAATCAACAAACGAGAAGGAATCAAAGTTTCTCAAGACAATAAATTGAGCCTCCCATCCACCCACCCAAGCAGACGTAATACTGTACAGAAAAGAAAGGATGCGGTGGAATAAGAACTGAGCGATCCTGCGAAATAAAAAAAAAGTTTGAGAAATAGAGAGAAAGAAAAAGAGTGAGTGAGATTCTACTGTGATTTAATGGGAGGAAGATGATTCCATCCAACGATGTAATCCCCTCAGAAATCAGTCCGAGAACTCGAACGCGATGCAATTTCCGGAACCCTGCTACTTAAAATCCACACACACACACACACATACACACCACAGCTTTCAATACTACATAGTCTTCCTCTTCGTCTTACCTAGCCACCAAAATAACAAAATTCCTCCAAATCTCCCCAACAAACTCTTCATTTTTGATCATCATCCCCTCAGTCAGTGTACGTCCGGGCGGTGAGATCATTGCTACTTTCCTTATTTGCTTGATGCAGTGGCAGCATGTTTTACGTACGTTGTGTAGTAGTATAGTATATCGATAGTAGTAGTGGCGTGCTGAAAGCATGTAAAGCTTCCAATTGTAAACACGAAGCAATAAAATATGCAGCAAAGGATGGATGGTTGGGCACGGTGCATGCATAAGTGCCCTTGATTCTGGTTCTACTTTATTCGTGGACCTGCATCAATTGTTGGTTGGTTGGGTGGAGTATGTATGTACGTACAGACAGACGAACGAACAGGGGAAATATATAGTGCCGTATAAAGTGCAATATATAAAATTACTCCAGTTCCATCCTCACCGCAGTCGCTTTCACTTCCGTGAAGAAAGCCACATTGCACTGCCTCGCAATGCAGTTGGTGAAGCTGCATAGTGAAATGTGCAGTGAAATGCATTCCAGTCTTTGTAATAAATCAAGAATAGGCATCGTCATGTTGACTGCTATCCGTTAATCGTACAACGACGGTTGGCTAATAAGCAGACATCTTGGCGGAAAGAAAGGGTTGAAGCCGTCTATATAACCCGGTCTGCTGTCATCTTGTCTTCATGCACAAATGTGCACCACATGCAACAACTATTCAATTGCGAGAGGGGCAGTTGGTACAAGTTTGGAGTGTATATCTGAATATTATTTGAACACATATGTAACCATATGGTAGTGATAGATATGGTGGTTCGTGGGGGATTTCTCCTCAGAGGAAATATACATGCAGTTTTTATCTTTATCTTAAAAAATTGAGGTCCAATTCGACGACCTAACCTACGCAGCTTCAATAAGGAATGGACAAAGTAGTGTTCTGTAAAAAGAGAGAGCAGGTACAATATATGTGTGTATATTGGTCTCAAATCGGGGTTCGGGATTCGGAATTTCGGAGTTTCTCCTGTGGCAGTTGAAATGCCCCTGCTGCTTGTTCTCCCTGTTCAGTCTTCGGTTTAGGGTGCACTCGCACGGAGGGATAGCAGCGTTGTTGTTAGTTCAGTTACAAAAAACCCCAGTCGGGAAATTTCTTCTGCATATAAACCATCACAGAACGGGGAACATTGCACACAAGTGAAATCGCTTCTGAAGTGAACACATACATACAACCAGAACTATCACTAATAAAAATAATCAAATTTTCAAAACATTTTCTGACCAAATCATAATCTTTCTAAAAACAGGAAAAATTAAGAAACATAAAAAAACTAAACCAATTTTTATTGGTGAAGAATCTATTTATTGAGTAAATGGATAAAACAAGTAGAAAAGAGTGAACCTGCTTGCTTGCACCTTTCTCTCTCTCTCTCTTTATTCTTTCTCCTGTAACAGTTTGAGCTAAAAGGGGGAACTTCCTTTTTTGGTTGGAATTGTGCAAGTAAAAGAAGTTGCAATAGTTGAGGCAGAAGAAGATTTTAGAATTTACGTTCCGCGACTACTTCTTTTTTTCGTCTTCTTCTTCTTCAAGTTGAACAATAATTGAACCTTTGGAAACTTTGTGGGGCTGGAACAGAATCAAAAGTGGCATTCTCTTCAGACGACACTGACACAACTTCAATCCGAGAAACAAACCAATCCAATCCACGTCTCGGCTGGATTAGGACAAAATCTTGAGAAAAAGAACTTGTACACCAGCAGTGAACAAAGTAAAGTGTATCTGTAGCAGTCAGTGCAGTGGTGGTGGTGGTGGTACTATATTGGCTGGTGCAATTTTGTCCAGATTGGGAGAGAGATGAATGTGCCCTTGCTGCAGTTACACCTCAATCAAAAAATCTGATGATAGGTCACCCTTTCCTCTTCCAGCTTCAATTCCGCAACAAATTGACCCGTGTCGTGGACAAAGTCACGATCGACTCGACTTCCTTCTTCTTCTACTGCAACAATCTAAAAGGAAAAAAGAAAGTAGGGAATAAGAAGTCGAAATAAAGTGAGAAAAAAGTGTAGTTTTTATTAGAGTGTGCATTTTTCTAGACGAAACGAAAGAAAGTCTATAAGGGCAAACATTTTATAGGGAACAAGAGGGAGAGAGCTGACAATTCTTTCTAGGATTGATTCATACGAAGAAAATACGTAAGTGGAAAGAATCGGATTGGTTGGTTGTCGTTAGTCGCATCATTTGGTCTCACTGTTTCTCTTTAGCACACGACGACGAGAATTTTATAGGCATTCTTTCTTACAATCCTAAAAAATATAACTAAATTGACCAACTAGATTTCTTTGCAGTTTTAATTATATCCCTAATAAAAAACTGTACTTGAATTCTTCTAATTATTTAATAGTCAACAAAACATTTCTTCAACAAAAGAAATAACACATTAATCTTTATCGGAGAGAGAAAATAACATCATCAGATATAGTTGTTGTTGGCCTGTTGTGCTGCTATTTTGTTGCGCCGTCTGGCCAAGAAGAACAAGGAACAGACAAATATAAAACGGACATTTGCAGATGTTACTTTGTCCAGCATTGATTGAACAACAATAATAATAATCATAATAGTACTAACACAAGGACAGGACAGGACACCAGCTGGATAAGTGAAGTGGTTCAATTCAGAAAAGCTCTCTTCGATTCTGGTTGGATTTCTCGTTGTCTCCATTCTTTCCTCTCAATAACAAAGGTACTACATTTTCCTCATCATCATATTATTCTATGCGGAGAGAAAGAGTAGATGGGATTTGAAATTAGAACTCTCATTCGCAAAAGCACGACAGCCAGCAGCAGCTCTATACATAGTTTTGCTCTACTGCTGCTGCTGGTGATTAATATTCAACCGCAGTAAATCCCATTAATTATTTCCATTCCAATAATAATTATTATCAGAAAGCCGGCGGTTTAGTGAAGCGTGTACTTGGAGAGAAAGAGAAGCCAGTTGCAGGAGACAGTACTGGAAGTGAAATAAGAGCATATTTTACTTTTCTCCGTTTCTGTCAGCTATGTAGTTCGATAGCATTGGTTTGGTATTGCATTGAATTGAATTGAAGTAGTCTTCTCGCCAACCAACAACAATTTTCGCTCTTTCTTCACAGAAACTTTCAATTTTCTAATCAATTCGTACTGCTCTAGAACTTGAGCTAGTGAGGCAGAAACAGACACAAATTCTATCCCTCTATTCTCTTCTCTGTGACATTTTGGACTCTAATAGTTTTCAACTTTGTACCGTCCTTCCTTAAAGAAAGAAAGTTGAGTTGTTGGAGAGAGAATTGTTTTCAACTGACAACAACACACAAGATGGGCATCATGCAATGAAATGAAAGTAGTATGTATATGTAATTCAATTTTAATCGGATTTTCCACCAATATAAATTAAAATGAGGGTCTCTCTTTACATGAACATTAAATCCATGCATGCAAATAATTAGTTTAGCTCTCTATAATTCTTCCATTAATGGAAAAAGTTTAATAATTGGATGCGCTGCTGCTGCTGCTGGGGCTGGGGTAATCACAAACTATTTCAGTGAGTGTAAATGCTTACAAATAATACAATTTAGAGTGAAATCACCAAATAACAGCCTCCTCACACATTTAGATACACACACATACAATGCTACTAAAATAGTTGGAACATTTTGAAGGAAGTTTATAATTTAGATGGTAGAATTAAATCAGAAAATGTTGCTCATTCCTAATTATTGAGTCCATAAGAAGAAGGAGACAATAATAATGAATTCTTCTGTCATCCCTTCTCCTCTTCCCCAGAATAGGAGTGAATGAGACATTATTATGGCATTAAATTCACTCCGCCCAGTCTAATTAAATGCTACTTGTTTTCCTTCTACATGACAGTGCAGCAAAGTAGAAGTAGTAGATAATATGCAAGGGAAAAGTTGTTGTACATAAATAAAGTGAAGTGTTGGTTGGATAGGCGATGGTGGTGAATTGTCTTCCATGAGTATTACACCACATTGTATTGCATTACAACATCATTAGGAGAGTTGAAGACGTTTCAAGTTTCTCTTGTGAGTTGCAAATGAGGATAAAATAAAATAAGGAAATTGTAGCCTGTCGTTTAAATAAAGTGTAAAACTCCAAAGTTAAGAAGACGAGTAGTTTCTTATTCCAAAGTGAAAGTAGGTTTTTCGAGTACAATCACCACCACCACCACGATATATACACTTACAATGTTTCCCAAGCTTTGTTGAGAAGGGTAGTGGTTAGGTGGGATTGGGAATGAGAGGGAGAATTTACTTGAGGACATTGCATTAAGTGAAACTGAGGTTTTGGGTCATCAAGTATCCACTGTGGTGTAATCAAGACTGTATATACATAGCACTAATGACATTCTTATTTTTTGTCGGTTTCACCTCCTGTAATACTCTATTTAGAGAACTGTCTACAGCTTTTACTGGATTTAGCTTTGTATTATTTTCTGAATTGGCTGACTTTCTTCAAATTCTGTTTGTATGTTAAATTCATTGTCTACATTTCTGAAGATTCTTAAAAACATTTATGTTGTTGCATAATTGGGCTTGTCGCTTGTCGCCCCAACTCAATCATTTTGTTATACATACATACGTATCTGTTACGCTCGCTCAATACGCTCAATTTCTAGCATCTACTCCACAACTTCACGACCTTTCTCACGTTTTACGAGCATCATGATGATGATAGACACACAAGCAAAATGCATACTATATACATTTATTATTATGATATTTCAAAGTTTGTATGAGAACTGAGAGACAAAGAACCAAGTGTTTGAGAGTCTGTCCACATACAATGTTTTGAAATTGAGTGAGTTTCGGAGTCTTAAGTTTCCACTTATTCTCCTCTTTTTAAAATAATTGGATGCAAAGGTTTTGAATTGAAGTTTCTTCTCAGAAACAACCAACCAACCACCAAAAGTTAGTCTTTGTTTCTATCTTCTTTGATCATATGATGCCTCACTTCGCATATTATACTTCCATCACTTCCAACTTTAGACTTGGAGTTGATTGACGTTTTATAAACAAAGTTTTTCAACTGTTTGATTCCTAGTATGGACAGGGAGCACAAAAGAAATGAAATATGCTTGAGATAAGACGAACTTATTGTTAGCGTACAGGCAGACAGACAACCAAAGTCACTGATACTACGACTGCTGTCTTTCAGATGAACAAGTCAAAGCAGTCCTCCAATTTTGAAATGTACTTTTTATGATTTCGGGATGTGTAACTCTAAAACTGTTGACATTTAGTAAGTATATCCTACATTTTCATTATATTCTATTTGTTTGTTATTATTTCTCAACTTTTACTGTTATCACATTATTATTTGGGAAAAGTTGTTGGTTTTTCTTTTACGATTTTTTCCCAGTTTTCATTCATGGGTTAAAACAATACGACTGGAAAGCAAAGCAACACGTATTTGCCATTATTCGTCAAGATATTTCATTTGCTTTACAATTCAAATAACAAATTATAAAATACCTTTAGTTAACTGCTAACTTTAACGAATAGAATTTAAAACAGTGTAATGCGTAATGTATGTATGAGAAAAGAAAGCTTTCACTTTTAATTTATGGAAGAAAAGGTTAAACTTGTACTCTCATCCTCGGTTGAAAGTTTACAGAACAATTGTATCTTGTGAAAGTTGCCCAAGAGATGTGTTGTTTTTGGGTAAACGGCTTGAACAAGTTTATGCAGAACAAAGGGAAAGTCTTCAAAGGTTTGGGAAATAGTAGTTGGGATTTTCCCAGAGAGAGAGGAAGAACAAGTCCCTTTTTAGGAGGGAGGATGGGCAAAGGAAATGAATGACATAATGACAAACATGAGTAGATTTCAAAGACTTTCACTGAAAGAAACAACATTTTGATTAGACTGACTTAACACATCATTCTGTAGAATATCACTATAATATTTAATAATAATAATAGTGTCTTTTGTAAATTGCAGTTAACCATGTTTTGGTGGACTTCCTCGAGTTCAGAATCACAGTCGTCATCACCCCCACACAACAGTAGCCAGTCTTCCTCTCCCTCGCCATTTATCTCTTCCTTGTTCCTCCTCCTATTTTCATCCTCTCAAAATACGGATACTGGAACCTCCCACTCCCGAGAAAAGGGCAGCATGGGTCAGCGAACCATCAACAATAATCAAAACAACCATCACCGTCATCATCAGAAGGGTCGAAATAATCATAATCAACACCGTTGCACCCGACGACGCCACAACTCTCGTCCCAGTGAGGACAATGAGTTGATGGTAGTGAGCAGGAGACGATCCTCCCGTAAGGGAACAGTGCTATCAGATGGTCCTTCTTCTTCTTCCGACCTTTGGGGTGGAAAGAAAAAGGAGATTCTTTTTGGACTCGTGATAATAACGGTGCTTTCAGTGAGTGTGTATTGGAATAGTTTGGACGGGGATTTTGTCCATGATGATGTTGTGAGCATTGTTCGCAATCCTGATGTGCGATCACATTCAGCTGCAGGGTGGTGGACCCTGTGGTTGAATGACTATTGGGGCATGTCCATGTCCAACCAAATGTCCCACAAGAGCTATCGACCCCTCACAGTTCTCACATTTAGGTAAGGTTCAATTTCAATTCTAATTATTTAATCCCACATTCATTCCATTAAACGTCTAAATTATTCCCCATCAAGCATTAACCAGTAATAAAAGGTGTATTATGGACAAATCAAAGTACACACACAGTGAGCTAAATGAGCTCATATAACCAGCACTAAAATAACTAACACGTGTCACTTTCTTATCTCCAATGAGATGGTCCATGCACGGTGGTGGTGTATGTAGTTTTTTTGTGTGGCATGATGTGATGTGAGTAGTATCTAGACACCACACTCGTGGAAAATTCCTCTATGTCGCACCTGTCTTTCCTTCAAAGGTTCATGATTTTGTGTCTGCTCGTGATTCCTCTTCGCCTTCTTCACCAGAGTTCCCATGTTTCAAAAAGTTTCGTGCAATTCGGTTAGTTGATGCGGGAGTAGAAGATATCACGTAATTTTACGTGGAAACTCAGAGTATACTACAAAAGTGCTCTTCCAGCTTTCTTCTTCGTGTCATCCAAGAAAGAAGAGAGAATATATATGCTTCGTTCGGCTTGGTAGACACACAGGCCACCTCATTATTCCCATGCTGAATCTTGTCTTGGCTTCAGCCTCAATTCAGCATCTTTCTTCCAGTAAAGTTGGCTCTTTCTTCTTGTCCTGCCTTGAGCAACACCACCGAACCACCACCAACACCACTACCAACACTGTGACTGGAGAAAATAACTAATAGACAGAGAAGGAGGGAAGGGAGGGATATAAGACAAAATATAAGAACCAACTGGTTTAATATTTACTTTGCTGGATTTGTCATCAAAGAACTTTCATTTGTGCAACACTATGCGTAGTTGGCTTGTTGTGCTGGCTGTTATGGTAGTCGTTTGGCAAAAGAAAGTTCCCTGCTCTGTGACTGTCCGTATGTATTCTCTACTTCTTCTGACTCACTGCCTTTCCAAATTATTCTCAGCCATTTTCTAGTTCATCTGAATTAATTTAGGAGCACAAAGTGGTAAAAAAAAATATTTGGCATTGTCAAAACACAGTGAAAAAGGTGCATTTATTTAGTCACATGCAAAAAATGTCATCCAAACTAAAAAATGTCATATTTATTGATAGCATAGTATGACGTGGGTAAAGTAAAGGAAAGTAAATAAATAAGTCTGTCAAATACTAGGGACGCGAGGTAAGCAACTTTCTCCACCATAAGCAATTGAGTGAGTCAGTGGTAATGGTGGCAATTCTGAAATATTTCGCGTTGATTTGATGTCGTGATTCATGACCAAACTGAAGACTACTTTTCTTGTAGACTATCCAAGACGAGATTTGATTACATTACAGGCTTCGTCTTCATGTTACGCCCCTGTGGTTTTGCATTGATTGGAAGTGCTACAGTAAATTTCTCATTTTGCACGGAGGTTTAACTTGATAGCTCAATGTCATTGTAATGGGATGTAGAATGAAGGGAAGCACGTAATATTCCGGAGTGATGTGAGTTGAGTAGGATGAGATTTTGTTATACATACATAGACTCAAGTACAACTCTACCCACAGTCCATAATATTTATCTTCTTCGGCAGACAAGATTGTTGATATAATAACAATACTATAAATGTGATGTTTTTGCCACAGGCTAAACAAGGATAATTTAATGGATACAATTTCAATACCGCTGAAATATCTATCATCGCCATATAACATACATACATATTTACACTCGACCCATTAATTAAGAGAGGCAGACATTATTAGTCGTATTAAAATGGATTTGTTAGATGATGCCTTCACTTACCCACACAACCACAAAATGGGTGAAGCACCCGTACTACTATTATTGCAAAACTGTAGGAACTACCACCATCATCGATGTACCTGACTACTACTACACTGGTTGGCTGATTGTCCATCCAACAACCTAAAATTTGAGCTAAAGAAAGGTGGATTTGGTGAATATTGTAGGTGCAGAAGCAGATGCAAGTTGGAGGAAGTGGGAAGGATGTGGATTGTGTCTTCCATGCTGGTATGATATGATGGTGTGCTGCTGCGGTGGTTGGGAATAGTGTGGTGGATAGATTTGTGCCTGCGATGGCAATTGGGATGAAATGTGGCGGTCATTCTGTTATCACATTGGAGCAGAAAGCAGCTCTCTCTCTCTCTCTCTCTACCGGTGAAAGTCCAATAGATACATTCATATGAATTTCGCCATGTCCCTTATCCATACAACCCAAACTACGTAGAGAAACTACTCTATTCATTCTTCACATTATACTTCTTCATGCACAATGCCTCACTCACGCCTTGCCTTCATCTATTCCATATTGCAAGGAACTTGGTGGTGGTGTGGTGTGGTTGGTCTTGTGTGTTGGAGAAAGTGAACGAGTTGTAAACTATTGTCAAAAGTTAGTGTTAGTGTGGCACTGGTTCAATTCTTATATTATACCAGGCCATATTCCGGACAGGGTTTCTTTACTCTGGTTTCCTTACTTTGGGGTGACAACACTGTGGCATGGACTAAATAACTTATTCCCTTTTTTAGTTACCAGAATTTTTACTTATAGAATAAAGCCATATGTAAAGAAAACTTTCTTTTGTCATTTTTATAGACATTCTATCTAATACAATCATTTGATATTGTCGCAGGTGCATTTTTACATGATGCTCCCCAAGCAGTGTCCCCCTTACGTAGAAGGGATTTATTTAGTCCACTTCCATGTAGTTAGTATTTACAACTTTGTCGCATTTTATCCCCGTCCGTCTCCATTTTATCCAACGGGAGACTCAACAACAGCAGGAGACTGTGTTAGTCAACAACATGGTCTTGATTTCAGAGAAACATCATTGATTCTCTCCTCTGCTGTCTGTTGTGTTCTGTGTGGGAATTTCATTGCGGTCAGTGGAAAGAAGAAGAAGGGCAATTCACCAGAACCACCACTACTACTACTACATATTATGCCATGCCATACCATACCACCATCACCAGTGCTTACTTTGTTCGTCCATTTGCTCCTGATATATCCTCAATTTCCAACTCTAACTGCAAATTTACTGCTTTCTCTAAGCCCCTATGGACCCTACCTAGTTTATTCCTTCACTCACTCCTTTTCTCCCATGCTACATCTCACAACGTACATACGTAGGTAGAGAAAGTAAGTGAGAGTGAGAGAGAGAGAGAGAGAGAAAGCGCGTTCACAATGGAATGGACAGGGTGAGGGTAATATGCCATGGATTATCTCTGGAGAATGGTATGGAATTTTTAGCACATGAACTATCAACAATATTGTCCCTTGTAATACACTCGCACACACTTTCTCTTTCTCTCTTTCTCTGTGTAGCTGCTGCTGTTGCTGTTGTCGTCTCATTTTATTTTCCTCCTGTTTCTATGCTGTTCTCATCTTTGTGCAGGGCAGGCAGGGTTGGTGGTTGGACTAGAGAGAGAGGATGGAACCAGTCAGTTTGTGTGCAACGTTTTCACAAATCACATTGGGATAACTTATCCTTGTTATATGTATTATGGTTGGTGTAGTGTGGAAGCCAGCTTAAGCAATATGATGCAATCTTTGAGGTCAAAGCAATAGATGTACATCACAATTGACCCCTGAGGATGAATACATCCGATTTATTTATTAAGCTTGAAAGCGTGGAAATGAAAAGTTACTGATTTATTCCAAAGTTAGCACTTCTACGCTACAATGTTTTGTAAACTGGATATAACAAATTGTGAGAATTTTTCAATATATAGAAGGATGCTCTGGCATTCATGAAATCAAAGGCACAATTCATACCAGTGTCAACAGGCTGGAGTTTAGAGGTGTCTCTTTTTCTGTGGTTATTGTTCAGCCGTCGCCTTTCTTCCAGAGGAGCTAAGTGTTTTTTAGCTTTTTTGTAAATGTTTGGGTTGTGCGCAAGCTGTCCATCCAAAGTTCAGTCCCTTTTTGGCGTTTTTTTTCTTCCGGTCATGGTTTTTTGGCTCCTGTACGACAACATTTCCCCACTACAACTAGTTTTTGATTGGTACCCGATTTTTTGGGTTGAGCCATGTTTCTTGGACTTGATGAGTGACACACTTGATGTTGTGCGTGATTTACATCTGATAAGTGTGTTATCATCACTTGGTGATGAGCGTTTAATGAAATCAACCATCTCAATAGAAGGCACATCGTTTTATCTCGTAATCAGTACTGACATCTAAAATGAATGAAAGGATTAGTCGCAAAAGAAAAAAAGTGAGACAAGTTTGAGAAAGTCGGTTCACTGGAGCGAAATAAATAATAAGTAGGTCTTCACACTCCATCCAATAATATCATTTAATCTAGGGATGGAATATGGATCATTTTGCTTGACTTGTTCATTGTGCCTCTTATCTTCTCTCAAGGAAAAGCGAATTGATGTGGAATTGGCTGAGAGAGAGAGAGAGAGGAGGAATCTTTTTTGTATCCAATAATCCAGAGTTGGCTGAAATAAATGAGAGATGAATCAAGCATATACATACATACATACGAGTAGGATAGAGCGATAATAACGAGATTTTCACAATTGAACATTGCTATGCAATACACTATGTGCCGCAATTTGTACTTCAAAATAAATTTTTTAAGGTTAATAAGTCATTTCCTCGTTGATCGATCAATTTGTACTAAAATTTGTACCAAACGAATTAATAATTGGGACCATTAACTCCCATATAAAGTTAGTAAATGCATGCATACATGAGATGACAAAAAACCGAGGACAACAAAAGTTAAACCAGTAAATATGAGGAAATTGGAACAGCAGTATAATTGAAGAACGAAACGGCCATCAACCGTAATAACGTGTCATTAATGTAAACAGCAATTTTTCGCTGATGATTAGAAAAAATTTGCATGGATGAAAAATGGGGTGACGATTGGCAGAATATATAGAACCGGAAAAAAGCTATTCACACAGCATACTCATACTCGCCGTCGTCAACTCGTTCGTACCCATCGACATTAATTTCACTCAAGAAATATCATCATTTATTGAGCAGCAACACGAAAGTACTGGTTATGGCTCTGGCTCCAAGTAAAACTTGTCTGCCAGTCAACTCAACTCAAGTCTAATATAATATAATCCTAATTTCGCCAAAGGAAGACTAATTCTAGAGGTTCAAGCCAATAACTTGGTGAATCACATAACCCACTTGCCCATTAAATAAGACGGGTGACATCAGGGCCAAAATTGTCCCCTTCATTTGCGACAGAATGAATGCACCTTATGTGCTCCCCCATAAAAATGAGAAGGGGGTTGGTTGGTTGGTTGGTGGATGTATTAATTCTGTGCCTGACTGACACAGCTTAAGCCATTAAAAGTTACGGGAAAATTGCCGGAGGAAATCAGCACTCTTTCACTCTGTAATTTGGAATGTTGCATGGGAAGTGGGAGCGGGTAGAAAGAAAGAGAGGGAAAGGAGGGCAATTACGCATTTCGGCATTTCACTCACTTGCAAATATCAACTGGAACTGGAGGCGACTGAGGAGGCAAGGAAAAGCAAAAGAGGAAGAAGGATACAAGGATTTGTTAAGAGGATATGAAGCATATTGTTGGTTGGATGGTGAAATATTTCACGTCATGATAATGCTCTCTATTTGTTTGATGACATTTTCCCCAATAAAAATAAAAATCCTTGTGACCATATAAATGTAATGTAACACACACCACTCAAGTTGCCTATTGGGGTGACAGGATGACAATGGTTGAATTGGCAGGCTTGTTGGTCATGCTAGTGGATGGACGGGTGTGGTGGTGGTGGTGGTGGTGCCTTTTAATTTTAAAACTTTATATTTTATTCCACTATATTTACAAATATGTATACTTGATTGGGTCGAATGTCTATATGCCACTAACTAAACTGTGCCGCATTCACCACTAATTCTCTAAAATGAGCATCGACATGGGCTATGGAGCGAGATGGAATTTCCAAATAATCCGAATTCCTTCTTCCTCATCTCCAATTGCAGCCGTCCGTCTGTGGTGGTTTTGGAGGCACATTAGACGAGAGATCTACTAGTAGTTAGTCGTTTTTGGTGGGTTATCTCGTGGTGTGGTGTAGTTTTGGATTGGCATTGTCTGACTTTCTCGTTTCGTTTCGTGGGTTCTTTACTGGGTTGGGTAGTTGACTCCGGGGACAAAGGGTGCTGTCACCCCCAGAAATATTTGATGTTTTATTGTTAGCCTTGTTTTTTATTTGCACACTTTTCCTCTCGTCCATTTCCCCAAGTGAGAAGTAAATAAAAGCTGGTCAATAACAAAGAAACCAATGGTGAAATTGGTGGTGTATGTAGCTATACAGTCATCCATAAAGGGCCAAGAACTATTCTTTTTCACCAAACATCCTGAGGAGGTCTGTTTGTTTCGGTGCGAAATATTCCAAGTTGTCCCAACTTTTGGAGTAATTTTCTACACTACGGGGTTTCATAGTTGTACAGAATATCGTGTACTAACTATATCCTTCATCCATCCAACATTTTAGAGGTAGTGTTAAAGTAGGATTGTGGACTTTTGTTAACTGTGCCCTGCTTCCTTGTTCATATAGTAGTAGTGGTGATTGCAATTGTCGCCACAAAGTTTCACTAACTTCTGTTCTGTTTGCTCTTCTGGTAAGTGAGGTCGGTTGGTTGGTTGGTGGATGTGTTGGGTGAAAAAGTTGTAAAAAATGAGTGGAAAAGACTGTCGCTCCCGTTGGTGGTAGAGAGTTACGATTGTTTTATCTTGTATTGTCTCTCTCTCTCTCTCTCTTCCCTCCGTGGGGCTTTCTCCTGTGGTTTGGTTTCGTTTGGGTAAGGCAGACTAGGGAGAGGAACTCAAAGTGTTTGGTGGTGGTGAACAAATAGCTGTAATATAGATTTTTACTGATTTCTTAGATAATCTGGAAGAAGATTTGATTTCCACACATTTTACTTTCTTCACTATTTCTCATATCATCATCCATCTCCCTCCGATTTCCTTGCAGAGGAAAAGAAAGAGAAATAAACTGACCGCTGCTTGTAAAGTGACCTCAACAAAATCACTGTCTTTTACTATTCCTGTACTCAAACTCTGTTTACGATTATGGCATGACATGGTGGTGGTTCTGATTGTTGTGAGTGAGCACTAGTGACTGATGATACAGATGCGACATAAAATAAAATTGTAGACGTAGTATATAAGTCAACCTGGGGCTGTTTCTTATTATACATACTTTCTAAATATCTTAAGGCTATGCATTTGTCACCAAACTTGTAGCCCTTTGGGTCCTTGGAAATATAATTTACCATCTCTCTTCTCTCCTCCAGTCAGTGGTGGTAGTGTGTAACGGGTTGGCCTAATTTTCCTCATATTATTCAACAACGTATCAAATAGCGAATATGTAACAACTGAGTTGAGTCACAAGATAAATAGCCCAGTGTTATTGTGCTTTATGGGATCTGTTGCATAGTAGTAATACACATTCATCTGACATTTACAGTGTTGGATGCTTTAACTTTTACCACTGCACTACTAGTATGTATGTAGTACAGTTAGTAAAAACTTAGGATTAGTCCTCATCTCATCCTGCTTCTGTCTCTGGTTATATAGGATCCTTTGGGAACTGTGGATGTGTGATGGGATATGCGAAAAAACAGACTGAACTGCAATGAAAAGAATAAATGAGTATTTGTGACAGGTTGAACAGTAGATTTAGTAGATTATGTTTTGCACAACAAACAACAACGCGAATCCTACTATTGCTACCAAATGTAGTTGCTGGTGTATGTATCAGACCAACAATCGCCAATGAGTTAGGATGCACTGGAGAGATAGAAATAAAGGGCATTTAAGTTAAATGGACGTGCGATGGAATGTGTTTGGGTTTTATTGTCCCCCTTTTCAATCCCGGAGTGAGTAATTTAATTGATGTGGATGTATTTCGTTGTGTTCTTCTTGTTCTTTTGTGTGTAACTCAACTTTTCTCATTTTTTGTGTTTACAGGATAAACTACTGGCTAGCGGGAGGATTGTCAGCTACAATGTTCCACGCCACAAATGTCGTAAGTATTAATTTAATTGATGATGGTTATTTATTTGATGGATGCTGTGGTGGCTGTTGTTTCAAAAATTACAAACACGTAGTCTCTCTGGATATTATTGTACATTGAATTTAGAAATGGAGTAGAATGTAGCGAGAGAAAACCAAAACTCAACTAATTTGCAAATATTTCGACACAGCCAACCATTCTTTCTTTGACCATCCATTTCATTCGATTTCTAAACTGCAATAGCTATATACAAATATATGCCCAAATACAGTTTCATGCATGTGGGAATTTTTACAAGCTAAATTGTTTGGAAGTTATAAACACAAGCAATTGACATCTTCTATCTTATTTTGTTTTAGATGATTCATGTCGTTGTATCACTTCTCATCTTTTGCGTCTCCTTTCAAGTCCTCGGAATGAGTGTTGTCACCTCATTCACCGCAAGTGCCATTTTCGCCGTACACCCTGTACACACAGAGGCCGTAAGTTTGAGCTTTATTTACTGTAATTATATACCATTCTGGTTAAAAGAAGCCACAAAACTCTGCAACAACCCATCAACCATCTCCACAAGATCACAACTCGCATCTCAATTTCTGTGCTTACTGTAGTAAAAAAAACAATAATGACTTAATGGCTTAATGAAGCAGATTCCACGGATGGAACGCTTACAAAAACCAGAATAAAAAGCCAATACCCCTCGATTTTGTAAAATTTCTCGTCTATGATGTATTTAATATGCGACAACCTTATTAAGGGGTGAAACCCCTTTATGATTTTGCTCTGTCCGTCCGTCCGTCCGTCTGTCTGTCTGTTGGTGCTCTAGCTCTTGAACGGTTTGACGTAGGGACTTGAAATTTGGTGCAAACG
>JAQFZJ010000082.1:0-73756 GCA_034695645.1 Folsomia fimetaria
TCATCCTCCTGAAACCATTTGACCAAACCTTCGTTTACTTTGGCAAGAATATTATACTCTAGCATTTTGAAATAAAAAGTTAAATCCTTATGGAGGACGGACCGACATATTTATGACATTTACTATTAGTCTCACTCACTCTCCACAATAATAATAGTCTGGCTGGGCTGGCTGGAATTGGGTCTTATTTGGTCTCCCATTTGAAAAAGAACAAACTCTCAAGTAAAGCAATACATATTGAATTTGTTCTTATTTCTTTCTTTCTTTCTTCGTCGGTCTGAGGAACAGGTCAAAAGTCTATAACGACTTCTTGAAGGGTCTCTCTCTCTCTCTCTTAGTTTTGAGGGTCACAAATCTCTAAACCATGCTTCTTGAAGGGTCTTTTTAAATAAACGTCTTGGTTTTATAATTCTACACTTAACATAATATACACACTGTTACTATGTGTGGATGGATATATATAAGGCTTCCTGGTACAACTTGCACCTTCTCTTTATATCTAGTACACTGCTACTTCTCATATGAGGCCCTTTGTTTAGTCTGCAACTATTTCACCATCCACTCGCAACTTACACTCACCAGCACCCGTAATACGTAAGTAAAGGATCTGGATCAAGGACATAAGGAATATATATAAGCAGAGAGAGAGAAGATAAAGACATAAAGAAAACATAGCACACACACCAACCAAAAACCAAAAGGGATTAAATATGGTATTTGTAACTCATAATAATGTGGATGCAAGTGTTAGGTTAGTTATGTAGGTGGTTGGTTGCTTGGTTTACATTCACACCATCACTACACGAATAAACTCTAATACTAATGCATTATCATTACCTTCAGAATGGTATGTATACCATGTCGCACCTAAAGCTTCATTTAATCCTTTGGAGGAAAGGGAAATACTCAATTTTCCGGCCTTTGTTGTTGCCACAACACAATCCCTAGGAAAATTGAGGCCTACCACCTACCCTGGAGAAATAAATTTGAGCACTTAGACACTACAAATTTCGTTATATTATATACTCCTGAATAAATTTAGAGAAGAGGACTGGACAGAGCGACGACTAATTTTAGTTGCAATGTTACTGCTGGAATGAAATGAATAATACTGGTTGAATTTTGAAACCGGAAAAGAAAGGGTTATATTAGAGCTGCAATCAAGACATGGAGTTATCCATTGTTTACGATAAGATTTCATTCTACTTGAACAAGTTTTGACTTGTCATTTCACAATCCACTAACTTTTGAACTGTTTAAAACAGCCGAGCACATCATACTTATTCCAACCATTATTACCATCTACATATGTCTCTATCTATAATCAAAAGCTGTATTGTATCTGTATTACATAATTTCTTAATATGAATATCATCATCTAAACTGAACACAAACGAATCATTCTATTTGAAATTGGAATTATGATGAGCTTTGTTTTTGGTATAAGTTATAGACTCCAAATTGTGTCTGAGAGGGGAAGAAGAAATTGTTGAAGGGTTGTTCATCTTTCTTGTTAGTGAGTGAGTTTTGATTCTGTTGTGCATGAATTTTCTAGATGCCAATATTTTAAACAATTCTAACGCTTATTGGTTTTTTGATAAAATTCACTTCTTTTTTATTAGCTTGAGAAACTGAGAAACAATGAACATGTGCATTAGTGCTGCTGGAGTTTTATCGATTGCTATTTCCATCTGAACAAATCTTCTATATCTAAAAGTTGGTTCCCTCACGCATGGTATTGCACACACACACTACTGGGCTGCTAGCTATCTATATGTTTTTGATGATGGGGTTGAAAATCTGGATTCGAAACCAAACCACGGGAGGTTTAACTTGCACAAAGTTCAACCAACCAAACCAAACCACCAACATTTATACCCCAGCTAGCTCCTCTCCTTATCCTTATAAGTTACATAATATTTCACATCATATTGGTGCTACTTACTGTACTTGCAGCGCAGCATGTTCGTTCACTCCAGTCACCCGGCTTTTTCTTCTTCTCCAGCAGAAGCAGTATGCATCACCAGCATAACATCATCCCATCCCATATCTTTTTTTACTTCTCCTTTCTTTAACTGCATATAGAGATTCTTCTTAAAGGAAATCAAGGCTTTAAATTTTTAAATGTCATCATAACATGTTCACTCAGTCAGACAAAGGTATTAATAATAATATAAGTAAGTAAGTATAAGTGCATCATGAACACTATGATATCCAGCTACAGAGAGACAAGACAGCAGCCCGGCCTGGTCTGGTCTGACTGGTTGGTTGTTGTATTATGAAATAAGCATCTTTTGCTTCTTTAGAACACAATAGAGTTGACAATATATAATGCATCAACCAGGAATGAGTGCAGCTTATACTGCTTATAAGTAGAATGCAGAGCTTAGTAGCAGAGGTACAATTTCTTTATTTCTTTTTGAGGAGTGTTCTTTTTTTTTCTTTCTCTGGTCGGTCGTCTCGTCGTGTCGATATTATAAACATACAATAGTTTTGTAAGCGGAATTGTTTGCTACGTATCTATGTATAGGTATTATACGAGTGAGTGGTCCAACCTAATCAAAGTACCTTGCTTTTTTTAGGTATCCCCATCATAAACTTAAAATCTCAAGTCTCGGATGTCAAATAAAAACTTAAATACATGAACAAAACCTTCTGAGGGAAAAAAAGGGTACATGGATGGACATGCCAGCAAATAAATACTTTAATTTCGGTAGATTATATAGTTGGATGGAATGCATAAAGATGGTGATTCCTTTCGAATCTTGAGTTCATTATTACTTTACTTACAGCATGAATTAAGGCTGAGGAGATATAACAAAGGTTCCAAATTTATGTTTGATCAGATTTCAAGAAGATTTGGTCCCTTTGTCTGTGCGATATTATTAAAAGGGAGGACTATAAAAAAAAATTAGCGGGTAAGGCGCATTCATGTCGCAAGATTTTTATAAAATGCATTATCTATAGATTGTAAGGGAGGATAATCCAATTCTTTAAAGAATGCATAAGGCTATATGTTGCTATGTAGAGTAGAGTTATCCAGATCCATATAGCTTCACAAGGAGACGAATACATTTTAGAAGAGATGGAATTTAAGGTCTCAATGTGGTGAATGCAATTACTGGAATTGGAGTCAATTTTGGATTTTCACAATGAACAGATGAAGAATAAAAGTCACTTCTTCTCAGCTGCAATCAAATCCTGCCAACCTCATCCATACCAACCAACCAACCAATCCTAATCTTCTTTCTTTTTCTTCTTCTTCTTCTTCTTCTTCTTATGATTGATGCTGAGTCATTCCGTATTTTTACTGAAATTGGAGGAATGAATTCATCAAGGATGACGGTGTATGTACTGACTACCCACTTGGACCCTGGGCCATGATTTGGTTGTAACAAAACATACTTAAAGTAATTTTTTGAACTCAAACTTGTTTCAATTCTTCGATTCCTCGTGACTTTTCAGTTTTGAGATGATGCGAATTTGAAAGAATGAATTTAAGAAAAGATTTACGTTTTTTTTGTGGGGAAAATGATAGTTATAATGCAAACAAATTCTGTCTTTATTTGCAAAAATAAGTCTTATACAATAATATTACAACAATGCTTGTTATTTTTATAGGATTTGTTCCGTATGTAACAATCCAGTATTTTCAACATTGATGTAAATTCTGTTTGAAATTGTAATTTTAGTCAAGTTGTACAAAACCACTATTATTATAATACGTGGACAAGAGGTAAAGACAGGAAACCACAATATAGTCAAAAGTCCGTCAATATGGCAATGAATTCTGTACACATTTCTTGATAAAAAGTACAGTTAATCTTATTCAGTTTTGCTGTACTTTTATGATATGATAACAAAACAGTTGGTGCAGTTGCTTATGTATGATGATATCCTTTGTTTATTTGGTAAACTTATATATTTTTCTACTTTAAACTCATGGTGGACAGGCAGAAGTAACGTTTTTATTTAACAAGATTTACCAAAAATAGAAAAATAAAGCTCTACAAGACTCCGAAAAGCGTAAATAAAGTGTTTATTTATTTTATTATTGCTCGGACCGACTTCCTCATGAACTATTTTGAAATTAGTCGCATCCTTGTTCCAACGGTATAAATGACTAACCAATATAAAAGTTGAACTAATTGGAATTGTGTAATTTATAATAAATTCTCACAATTGACTCTTGATTTTGGAGCAGGTGTTGTCATTGCAGTTTCAAATGATAAATAAGGTATTATTGCTGTTTTAGTGTGTTGAGAGCTAGAAGAGTGAGCCTTTATTTCCTTCCCACAGTTTATAATTTTAATTTGACTCGCAGATTTATTTAAGTGGCGACCGAGTGAAAGCTTGGTCTGAATTTGAATTGAAATTCCCATGAAGAATTGGCTTCATGTATATTCATTGGTTGCATTGGGAAAACAGACTTGGCCACCAAAATTAGTCATGATCTGTAATCTCACGTTACTCGCTTTTTATAGTATTTATGAAAATGCATACATACATATGATGTCTGATAAGTAAAAATAGAAAGTTTAACAATGAGACCATTTTAATTTGTTTAACGTGTTCATTCACATTCACGGAGTAATCTATTCGTCAAATCTACATCCATTTTGGATTTTTGGCTTGTTGTTATTTGATAACAATAATAACAACAGATAAATTCAAGAAATGAAGTCATGTGGAAGAAGAGATTTTTTGCAAGTTATAAATACGATTGAACACATTCAAAATTTGCATGTAATTCAATATAAATCTCAATTTCTTGTCCATAAAAAATGAATTGAGAAATGGAATATAAAAAAATTAAACGTTTCTTTGTCATCTCATTTCAGACAAGGCAAGGTGGTTTTTGTTATCAAAATAAAATAAAATTCAAAGAAAGGCAACACATCCATCCACCATGATTTTATTTTATTACACTCTTTTCTGATTCCATTGTTGATTGTTGGGATTTTTTCTTCAAGTGAGGAGACTTTGCTTGGAAGGAAGGAAGGAATGGAGAGCAGGTGGTTGTGCACCGTGTTGTTCAACACAGAGTCCAAATGTTGGGGGTGTTTTTCTATTCTTCTTTTTTTTAATTCCCTTGCATGCACCATCCTCTCTCTGTGTATCACAATACGTAATAATGCACTGCAATCCTCCTATTTCTTGTGAAAAGGAAGTCGTCTCTTGACAGAGCTTATAATATCTGTACCACGTATTTTTGGTAACAGGCTGAAAGGTTAAGTTATAAGGTAGCATAGTGGATGGGGAAAAATAATACATGAATGATCCCTGCTCTACGTATAGAGGATTATTTATCCACCCTTCCTTCTTGGATGATGTGAAACTGTAACAGAATCAGAGGATTAGGATTGTGAAGACAAAGAACAGAACAACATTAAAAAGATCAATCCTCTTTCATGGATTGCATACATCACATCCCTTGTTTTTCTCAACATAATAATAATAATGCTCATCATCATGATCCCCATGCGGGCTTAGTTTAATAGTTGTAATTTTTCTGCAGTTAATGCACTCTTTTGCAATGAAGCTGACTTTTCTTGACGGAATTCGGTGAAGACACAGATGTCTACTGACGGTTTTCTTTCCCAGGCTAAAAAGAACATTACACTTGCTTAGAAACATGTGGTTGGTGATGTACATGATGATGTGAAATAAAATTATTTGTGTGAGGTTAAATTTGTGGTTTTGTTTCTCCAACGAAGAAACTCTGTTCCATGACAGAGTGCGTTTAACTAGGCTCATCAAAGTTAAATTAGCGGATTTGATTTGGGTGGATTTGGGCTTTCCTTAATTCGCTACTATCTCGCAATAACGTGGATCCCAAAATCCCAAACGTTTGTGATTCCTGAACTTTTGAACAGAGTTGGAGACAATTACACATTTTAAGGTACACTGTTTGTGCATTATTATAGACACGGTCAAACAGTTCTGTCCTTCCTTATCAACCAAAGTTAGCTGAGTTTGTACATATAAATGGTGGAAACCAGTTGAGAAGAGATGCAGTGTAAATACATCTGTTTAAATGAATGAGAAGTCCAATCTAGCATATTATTCAGCTTATCAAAAAAGTTGTGCATACAATTCCATGGCTTGCTCAGATTTGGGGTCGAATAATAAACCCCCATTAAAACATATCCGACAAGTTTGAATTTAGCAGCTCTGTAAAATTATCTCCCACCTGGTCTGTTTTCGTTTAACTTTTTTTTCTTTACGTATATCAGTCTCCTTCCCATCACTTTTGCAGTAAGAAAAAACGTACGTACATAAACCATGCCGTGTAAATAATAAACATTAAATTAACAGTGTGCAAAACCAAACACACTTGACTTGACTCTTATTGCTGCCTCTGCATACTTCTTCTTATCAATCCTCTCTTTTCGTAAAACTTGTGGAAATGAGCACACTCATGAAATAAATCACAGACTTTGCAGCCCCGTAAACACATTGCATTCACTAAACAAACCATCGCCACGAAAAACTAGACGGGAATAAAATAACATGTAAGCTCATCTAGTTCTGTATGTATGCATGGTTGGTTAATAAATATGTACACTGGTTGAAACTTTTGGGTTACCTTATCTCCATGTTTTATCATTTATCGCCTCCTCCGCTTTTGCGGTTCTTGATCCAGTTTCATTTCACACTCTTTGTCATGTGTGTATGTATATGCAAATGGGGGCCAGGTTGTGTGTGGCATGGTTGATGCGGGTGACTTTTGGCGTTGAATTCAGACTGCAGAAAATAAACCGAATGGACGGATGGATGCCGGAAGTCCTAGTTTTCCTTCTTCTCTGCTCTGACTTGAGCTTGTGCTTTCATTTTTTGCAACTTATTCTTGCATGTGAATTTAGTGAACACCTTTTCGTTGGATGGATGAGGTTTCATTTCATGCACAAGTATCGATTTTGCGTGAAAGAGAAGGTTTAACGAAGCATGTATTTAACGGAGCCATACACATGACCATTTATAATAATATAGGATTTGCATATTTAACGAGCTGCACGCAAAAATTCCTGGAATCTGAATTGATTTCTTGTACTCAAGTACTTATTTGATGTCGAGATTATTGTCACACGATTTTCACATCAACATATCAAATCATGCATCAGGACAGGAGGGTGTAAAACCAAGCATGTTCATTTCCCATATTTTTGCAAATGAGTAAAATATTACGAGGTTCAAACTTTCTCGACAACCTAGAAGTGATGTGGTTTATTGCACCAGGTTGTTAATGTCTGCTGCTAGCATGTTATATATATTACATGCACCATATGTGACGACTTTTTGATAAAATCAATTCAAGGATTGACAGTATTATTTCGAATTCTGCATTGATTTTAAAATGTATTTTAACAAATTTGAAAACTGGAGTAATATTTATTTTTAGTTTTTTATTTTGTTTATGCGTCTGCCAAAAGTGAAACTTGTTTGAAAAAGTCAGTGTAGAATTTTAAAATTGGCACTGCAACCAATCATCAAAATGCAGATGTTGTTTGCTAGCAATTGTTCTAGTATGCATGCATCCCAACATCGTCAACTAGTCTGCATCTTCTTATCATAAAAGTTTTGAATGGAAAATCGTGATGAGCGACGAGATGTTCAAATGTCTGCAATTGTAACAACATTAACATTTGTTAAAACTATGGCTCAAACTAATGGCTATACACGTGAAATGTTGTGGTCGTGCCTCACGCTGAGTTGACCTATTTCGTCTTTGGTGTCTTAATTGTGATTCGACTGGGACAGATTTTTACTTTACAGCAAAAAATGGTTCAACCAACTAAAATATCACGACTAAAGGAAGCAGCCGTTTATTTATTGTGTCATATGTTGAAGATGATGTACATGATTGTCCGAATTCTGCTACTTCATTAACCAATAAATACTTTTGAGGTATCAGGAAATAATGAAAAATGAAATGTCTTATTTTGAAAGATAGCAGTAATAATGAAAATTATTGCTAGGTGAATTCATAGGAGAATAATAAAAATTTATAACATGTCAACCAAACCATAACCACCCATGCCATCTAATAATGCAATAATTTTGCACCCACGATTGATTATAATTGACCAACCTTACAATTGACCTTGTCTCACCTGCAGTTTCTTTTTTGACTTTATGTTGTACTCATTACCAGACCACCACAGACAGACGACATTCATTTATTGCATGCATTGACATGACAAATGTTTCAAAACAAAAACCCAGCTCTAGATTTCAACTTTTTTTTAGCACTTAATTGTGAAGCTTTCGAGGTGGGGTTATTTAGCTTTAATTCAACAAACGAAAAACCGCTGTGCTATTTTGTGGCGTGATGTGACACCCACACAACACTGTTAGTTGTACGAGTCCATAGTAAATTACGCTAATGCAAAGCCACGAACAACATCACATTTCATTCAACAAAGAAATCATTCTGAAGCTGAAGGTTCAATATAATTTCGATGCTTATAATTTTCTGCCACCAACCAATCAACAACTTATTTGTTCGATTAGATATGAACTCGACGGTCACTTTAATTGTGATTTGAAAAAAAAGAAACGGTTGACAAGTGAGACATTATAATGAATATAGCTATTAGCACAGCAAGCAAGCAAGCAGACAAAAACGTAAACCGAGAGTGAATGTTGTTTAACCGTTTCTTTGCATGCTAATAAATATAAAAATAATACATACGTAAGAGAACGACAAGGGTGTGAAGCTTATTGAGTGCTGAAGTGAAACCAAAACTGTGTGGACCTATGATCTCATTCCAAGATTTGACTTTGAATTTTATGACAAATTGTTCTACGCTTATTAGTTTAGAATACATTGTGAAGGGTGGGTTATAGAAAGTGACAATATAATGCGAAGATAATATACAAAGTAGGATTTACCGTGTATATTTATTTGCAACAAGGTGGAGACAATAATGGAACCACAACAGGACAAACGTTCAATTTTTTGGTGGTACGCTATTGTAACACGATTCTAAGGCCGTGGTCTTCACATTGTTTAATCTACAGTTTTTAATTTTTTATTAAGGAAAAATGGTAGATTTTTTGTAAAGAGATCCGAGCTTTGAAAACATGAAAGTAAAGAATGTCATAAAAAATCTGGATGGTGATGGACAGTGCAATCATCATGGTGAGATAGATAGATACGTGTTGAATGGAGTTGAGAGTTTTAACCGCCGTTAGATTGTCACTTTTTGCGAAATTTGGTCATCTCCTCTTAGCTCTTTTCCTTCTTCTAAACGCAACATATTGCACTATGTTGCTACTACCACACCACCATATTATCCGACATTGATGACAAACAGGTATCCGAGGCAAGAGGCGCGTCCTGAATAATTTGCATGGGTTGTTCTTATGTGCTCTATTGTCGTTGTTATATAGATGATGGCTATACTATAGTTATAATACGTGTCCTCCTCCTATATGTATGATGTTTGTTATTAGATGGACTTTTGGATTGGGTGTCAGTTAATGAAGTCTTTTTGTTGAAAAATAAGTGTTGAATCACGAATGAACAAAGATTTCCCAACGTAGCTCACACTATCTTGAATTCAAGTCAAGAAGATGCTGTGAACGTTAAAACTTTGGAGTTTGGAGTACTTTATTGCATAAAAATGAATGAATTTCAACACCTGTTTTGAAAGTGACACAGAAATATATAGACAGCTGGATCTACTAGGGACGCTCTTACTTATTTTGTACAAAAGGGCACAATATTTTAGTTATGGAGACGTGCAAAAGCTTTAGAAAATAATAATTTTTGTGAAAAAATCTAATTACGGCACAAGGTGTGTTCGTTCATGTTCACTTAAATACATAATCAAAAGTAGTTGCCCATATTGATAATAAATAACAAAACTAATAGATGTAGCCATGAAATTGACGCTATACAGAATATGTAGAATACAGATTGGACATGACATGATGAGCTCGTGGTTTGAGACAAAATATTTTTAACCTTAGATCTCAATCATTGGTTTGGTTGGTTGTTATTGGGTCCAATCCAATGTCCAACAATCTATAGTAGTACCAAATCTAGTTGAGTCACTAAATGTTCGTGAGGGATGGTCGACATGTGTATATGATTATGCAACTGAATGCACTTTTAACAATGCCAAATAAGGAAGCAGGGCAAATGCAGTTTTTGTTTTGGACTGCTACACTTGAATGCAATGAGAATTACGCAACTGCAACCAACCAAACCAATTGCATTGTGTGATGGGAATGGATAGCTACATAGCAAATAGGCTGCTTGCCAACAATAGAAATCAACAATTGGACATAAAGTCAGCAAAAGGCGAGTCAAGTACATATGTTCACGCAAGTTATACTTAAATGCAAACTTCACCTCAATAGTTAAAAGATACGAATTTGTAATGAAATTGTGAGTAAAGTTACTTGAACTACAATAAGACATGACAGATAATCAAAGTAATTTACCATGGTCAAATGAATAAATCACTTACAAAACAAAACCCAACGGAAATTGGGACAGACCACTAAAACTATAGCAGAACGAACGGCATACCGTTCAAAATTGTAATTTTTTTAAATAATTGTTTCAAATTGTTTTGCAAGTGCGTATGTAAGTACAAAATGTAAGTACGACAATCAGAGGCACCTATTCTGAACAGAGCAGAACATCGTCTTGGATGTAAATGTATGAGAGCAATTAAATAATTAGGAAAAATTAAGGCGTGACTAAATTTAAAATATGGTGTGTGTCAGATGATCCCAGAAGTTTGCAATTTCATAAGGGCAAAGATAAAGAGCTAAAGAGATAAAGAGCCTCAGCTATTTTAATGAGGCAATTAAATTTAGATTTAAACAACCACTACTATTTGAAAAGAAATTTTTGAAAGTCAAGAAGCTTCTGCACTTGAAGCAGCTGTGACGCAGTTGAGATATAATTATTAAAATGGATAGGAATTATCATGTCGAATCTTCCTCGTTCCACGATCTTCAATTTACGGTGTGCTTTTTTGTTTTAATAATGTTTGAACTTCCCTTGAGATTTGACAAAAATGTACACTTATTTGCAATGGATGATGTAACTTGGATTATGAAAAATGTGATATTGACATTGTTTTATACATTTTGTAAATTTCACTGACAAGAAAAAGTGATTTTGCTGGTTGGTGGCGTTGTAGTTTGGGATGGGTCGTGGTTCAGTTCATTTACAATCACCATTTCAATTAGTCCTAAAAGAACAAGTACATTCAATTCAGAACATTTATGTTTAATGGGAGAAGGGCAATTACACCACACCACCAATCAATATAGTCAGAAGTAGAGAGCATGGCTTTATAAGTACATGACTACATGGTTTGTACTCAATGTGAACTTTTTGAATTGTTGATCGTCACAAGTAGTCTTTTGAGCCAGACATTAGGCACAAGCATTGGTTATCCATGCAGGTGTATCCTGATGATCCTACTTACTTCTTGGTTTGTTCTTAAATGGATATCTCTTGACTTATGCTAATCTCTCACCTGACGTTACATGAGGCCTATAAATTTACTTCAAGAATTGAGATAATGAGACTATGAGACAATGAGAATGAGACCGGGTGAAGAAGTTGTTGTTGAATAAGTCTATATAAGCAATATACAGCAACATGTTGGACTGTTCACTATTTTCATATACAGTTTTCAATTAAGAATTAGAATAATACGTAATGTCGAGGTGTCCGAATAATACTTAAAGATTCGGAGTTACAAACATTGCACCGTTTTACAGATTACACATATATGTAGTTATGATGGTTGACCATTATTTGACGATGATAACTAATGATTTTTGTCTTTTTTATATTCTAGGTAAGACGAGAGTTTCAAATCTTAACTATGGTCATTGCAGTAGCACAACAGCTTTCCAGCAGAGCGAATATCCGTATTTTCTTTTTGCCTTTACATTATTGCTTTATTTATAACTTCTATAAATACTTTACTAGAATCTTCCTATTATCAGTTTGCTCAGTTTGCTCACAATATGTATGTAGGTAGACTGGTGTCATCTTCACTCATCAAGTCAAATATGGACTATATAAATGTGACTCTTAGACTGACTGGCATCATCTAGAGTTCAGAAATTTGCATATTCTGTAAAGATCATGTCATATTCCATCTTAGCTTGACACCCAAATGTCCAACTGACATTTTTCTTGTATCGTGATTTACCAGTTGGTTGGAAAGTGGGTATGTATGTTTAAGTAAATTTTTGTTTGGAGGACATGTTAAATACTTTACGCTCACGCTTACAATTCATTTTTCGTCCTGTTTTAGTTGTTGATTAGGATCAGTTATTTGTTTCTTTAATCTGATCTGATCCCACGTGTCCTAAATTGTCAAAAAGTTCTTAATCATTACGTTCGTGACCTTTTCGCCATCAAAATTGTACATTATTTATTGGTTATCCAAGCGTAAAATTGAAGTAGAGTGTTATACGTACATAATCCAATCTTGTATACGTAAGACAGGGACGTCTTAAAGGAAAGCAAATAGCATTACATGCCACGAATGACTATTACATGATGAAGTTCGTTTACCGTGACTTTACCCATTTCTTGCGGATTTGAAGGTATGTAGGCGTCCATCAATTTAAGATTAGTGTGAAATGGGATTCTTATTATTCTAGGTAGAGCACAACCAATCATATATTTGTTATTCCTATATTTTCCCATTATCATATTTTCCAAGTCAATTTCCTGAAAATAGATAATCTGGCCACTAATTTTCGCCTATTGATACTTATTTGCAAGTTAGACTATCAAAATAAGTAATTGCATTTTTACACAACTTTGCATGTTTCTATTAATTTGTTCTATATGTGATACACGAATAGTAGGTGTATAGTAGATAATAAAAAAATCACATGAATCATGCTCATAAGTTAAAAATGTGGACAGCCCTTTTCTTCTTCTTCTTATTATTATGAGCTAAATCCCCGAAGGGCAATGTTCTGGTTGAAGTGTGGGATTCATATCATATCATCAGCATCGCATCACCATATCATGAGCCAAGACCAAGAAGAGTTATACTTACAGCGTCGACGTAGCATTTGCAAGTATGCAAGTCTGCAGTATGTGGTGTAAGAGAATTTGGCACAAAAAGTGACAAGAAATCTGGACAGGGCAACACGTAACAAAGCTAACATTCTCATTTCAACCACTACTTCAGTCTCAGTCCAGTCGGCATAAAACAAGATGAACAATAAGGGCATTAAACTAAACTAAAACTTACACCATCATCACCTACCTCTCCTTCTCTCTCTCTACAATAATAATACCTGCAGTGCACTGCACTATAAGCAGCTGTAACCCATAATAATATTACGTAAGAAACGTAGAAGCTATGGTATAACGAAACGAACGTTCTTATTTTGAAGGAGTGTATGTATTATGAGTAATTTTCTCGTCTTCTCGTGACGCTTTGTCCCAAATTTCACCCACCGGGTACCGTATATTATATACAATTGCTTGCATGCACTTTTTTAATTCGTCTACTTTTCAATTTCTATAAGATTTTGCAACAAACGACATTAGTTGTGTTTTTACGTTGACAACTTTTGAGACAATTGGATACATATGTATGGGTAGATATGTCGTCTCTTTTTCCTCCTTCTGCTATCATCACAAGATTAATGAATCTTATTACACATTTTTATTTCCTTGATGTCGGTTCTTGATGACTTTGCGAATATTAATATTAATACCTAATGGTAAATTGTTTTGGCAGTGCAAAAGTAAAGAGGGATGGTTGTTTTTCGTGGTTGAATGTGATGATTATATTGCGGTATTAAAAATCCATTATGTTCAATTTTCTAATGGTCATTCATAATACAGGAATTAATATCTTGACTCATGCGTGGTAAAACTCTCTCCCGAAGGAAAATTGATACATAGACATTATATTATACCATATCAACTTTGACTGAAATTATGTCGAGTTACATGTACACGTATAATAACTATAACCACATCAAAAATGACTTCGCCCACATCATCACTTGCATTGCAGAACAGACGTTTTATCAGACAGACCCGAAAGGCAAGAAGAAACCAGATTTGCCAGCCTCTTCTTGAGCCAATCGTTGATGATTTGACTGAAAAGTCCCGTTGTTTTCATCCCTTAAATAATTTACATCCTGCATGAATAAGCCTTCATTTTCATGACTTGCCTTGAGTGCATAATATAATAATAAGTGTTGAATTTTATTCACATTTGATTACTTGTGTAATGAACAAGCTATAAGATTATTGCAATTTTTGCAATTATTCTAACCTACCTACACACATATCTACATCTCTCAGACATATTTTTGTCCATTTTTTTCAACCGGTCACAAATTTGTGTAATGGTGCTCATAATTTCCATCATAAATTTTATATACATACATACGTGGCCAATTAATAGAAGTTACCGGTTTATGGTTGATGAAAATTGAAAATGTTGTCTGACTGGCGTTTTGTTATTGGATTTTATTTCCTACTCACTCTTCAACTCACCCAGACATTTCAGCGAATTGAATGACTCTTGACCTACACTACTATGCATACAAGTTGCAATTATATTGAACTGTGGTGTTTCTATTTGCAACCTCGGGAAAATTGGCACACTTACTTTCTTCTGTAGACTCTTTTTGTTAACTTTGCTGCCCTATCATGTATGTGCCAATAGTGCAAAATCCATGTTCAAACGTTAGAAGTGAGATATTTGTATAACTGTATCCTCTTGAGTTTTAGTCATTGTCTTCCACTTACCTACAAACACCACTCATTTGCATATATGTATATACACGTACTTTATGTTTGATACACTGATTACTTACTAATCCTTATATGCATTGTGCAAACAGAAGAAATTGCTCTGCCATATTTCTCATCCGTGAAAAATGTTATTTATCTGTTTAAACCCAAAATCCAATTCAACGTGTTTATTGCAAATCCTCTATTGCATTTTAACATGATGAAATTTCGTTGCATTATTATATGCAGATACACATTGCATTTTATTAAATTCTTCAAACCAAACAAGGATGATGTTTGATTTGAATGAAACAAAGTATAGAATGTCGCCGTCTGTATTATACTCGTAATATGTAGCTTATCTTCATCCGCTCAATTTTTATATTGAATTCCACATTACATGACTACGTGGCCCATTTTGATAAGCGATGACTGAAAATGAACCAATGCTCGCTCGCTTGAGTAGAATGTGATGCAGCCAAAAATCCCGATAAGAGAAATAAATATGACTCAAAGCAGCTTCCGTTGATTTTTGTGTAATGTTTACACGCTAAAAGCTGCAATACAGTAGTTAAACATTACATGAAAAGCAATATGATCAATTAATTTTGTCACGAAAACAAGAGATTTTCGCAGAATTGATTATTAATGTCGACAGAGACAAGAAGGAATTAAGGCAATATGTATCACTCAAAATTTACGCAGTAGCAGTTTTGGACATATCCTGATGACCTTTGAATCTTCATTTTTCTTCATGTAAGGAATTGCTTATTCTGTTTAAGGCAGAAATTGGTATAGACATTTCTTGTAAGGTTTTTCAATTCGTATGAAAAAGATTTAAGAATTTTCAATGTGCATAACATAAATAAGGCTTTCATGAGGTTCAATACATATTACAAGAATTGTAACATTTGAGCTCCAGTTTCTGGCAAATTATCTTGTGTCAACTTTTTTTTGTGATACATGCAAGATTGGCCGAAAGTTATATTTTTACCAAGAGGTCATAGGTCTATGGCCTGTTCACTCAGTACTTACAGCGTGTAAATGATATTATAATGGATTATAACCACAATTGTACAAAATTGAATAGAGTGACTGTTATATTTATTACTGCGAAGTTGAAACTAAGTGCAATTCTTATTCCTGAACCAAAAGAAAGTAAGTATCTGTAATGCAGAACAGAACACAAATGCATTTTAAACTCCAACCACTAATTTACTTCACCATGAAACATTGTATTAAACTATTGCAGCGTTAAATCATTTCTGTTCACAATTGACTCGATTTCTTAAAAAGAATTAATAACTAGGCAATTTATAACTCTTTCAAAATGGATTATTTTATTATTCAAGTGTTGAATGTGGTCAAAAAATATATTTTTGACAAAGATTTCAAGGTTCGTTTATCCCAATAAGATTTCTTTAATATGGCATTTACAAATCTGTTGCAAGAATTTATGGTGGAGAGTACAGATATACGGACGAGGAATGGAAATTCATTTTTATTGCACTTCACACACATCACACCACATTTTGCATCGGTTTTTGTGCAATTATATTCCGCAAACGACTTGAGATCAGTTACTTTCTCACAATTAATTGTCTTACACTATCCTGCATAATTTTCTGTGAGTAAGTAAATACCCGCAAAGATAAGAGGTTGTTTCCCATTGGGAAAGTGACAATGATTTTGAATAATTATACCACGTAGTGCATGTTGTTTATTTGGCTTTGTTTTATCATAAATATTTCAACTTATTTCATAAAGAAGAAACTACACGTTATATTATACATACGAGAGGAGAAGAGGTAATGTAACGCAATCCACCAATCCTTGTTTTTATTTCATACATAGATTATATATTATTTTGTTATGAATGAAGTTTGTCCAGCATATGCATTCATGCAATTCAATCCTTCCTTTCTGGTAAAAGGTAAATAAAAGCATTCTCAGTATGGAAAGTGCGTGGATGGATCCCACCAAGCAGAGAGGAATAGGAATGCCAATGCCATTAGATCAAGATGCATTCATGCATAATTTATTTTTTATTGCATTACTAACTACATTACTTTACATCCATCCACACTGTTATACTGCATGGACTAGCATAACTAAACTATAACTACATTTTCATCCTCTCTCTCTCTCCTCCTTTATTTTATTTCACTCATTTGAAATCCTTGCATGTGTGTGTGTGTGTGTGTGTTGATGTGTATAAAGAACAAGGGAAAGGGTTTCTTGCTTGTGTACCTGGCTGACATGCGTAACATGACAAAAGAGATCCAAAAACGAAACAATGCAACATTACATAAATTACGTGAAATACAATTCACGGCAAAAGGCAAAACAAGTCAAATTTTAACCACCACAGTAAGTAGTTAGATAGTTGGTAGTTGGACATTAAAGAACAAAACACGACCATAGATTTAGTCAACTGCATCAACAAACTCATATTGTATGTTGACTGCATGGCTGAGATGTGTACATGCATGCACATTAAAAAGTTTCAAATAATCGTTTGTTGTTATGCAGAGTTCCCAATATTAGGTATTCACTTTTTGCTCTGCTTATTTAAATTTATGTGTAATTCCTCTATGCTTGTAATCTTTAAATTGAGTATAAATATTTTTGGGGGTGAATGTTACAACTATAGAAATCAACATGTCAATATGTAGGTGTGAGATTTTATGCTCTATAAAATTGGATGAAACGCAACGCATAACGCATCAAAACAATATCTTGACTCGAGAGAAAACAGTTGCAGTTAATCGTGTGTACTTTGATACTTAATTTTTGCAAATCCCGTTTCATAAATTTGAATATTTTGTTCCATTCTATTAAAGAGGTTTAATATGAACTATTTTTGTGGTCGCATGCAATGCAATCGCCTCATGGTATTAGTTTATAGTCACTTATACGTACATAGGACTCACAAAGTTCCCACGATGTGCATGACCCATGCACACATTTCAATTACATGTACAACAACCGTATGAAATGTTCTACTGTGCGAATTATGGCTTCCGTCTTTTATATGACCACACATTATCATACTAAATAGAATACGGATAAATTCCATTCTTTTTAGCTGGGCAATTAGGCAGAACTAAGGATTTCTCATGTAACGCAAATCATAGTCAATTTATATTCACAGTAAAAGTCGGTACTATTCTATCCCCGTCCATGGACCATTATTAGCATTTTTACTTTTTAGTCATTTTTTATTTGCAACCTAGAAATACTGGTATTCATTTGCTTCCGGTCGAATTAATTGTATTGTTGCATTGCATTGCATTCAAGTCAATTCAATCAACTGAATTAATTGCGGATAACAGGTGGTGACTATTTAATAATATGTTCTCAATTACTGGTTATTGTTGCCGATCAGAGCAAAATATTTAGCAGTAGCTGTACGTTGCCACATCTACTCAACAGATTTAAAGAGCCTTCAATTGTGCTTAATTTGTACAGCAACCTGGAAAACCAAAACTACTGATATATGTAGCATTTACTGGCAGTGAACGGCGTAATCAAGCCAACTAATTATTATTTGTATATAATTATGCAATCGTATAGCAACACTTGTTGTTGCTAATTAATGCAAGTTTTGTTTTGAGAAGAACGGAAATCAGTGTTGTTGCACTTTCACCAACTTCGAAATGGTACAACAACACAGCTCAGTAAATTCATTTCATTGTTCAGCCTATTGTTTGCAAATGCGTGTGGTGAATACAAAATATATTTAAGTCTAATTATGAAACTTGGACTTTGTGAATGGTTTGCAAAATTCAACCCAAAACACGTAAGATGTTACATAGACCATAAAATAGATCTGGTAGTAATTGTAGCTATCTAGCACCACATCACGACCATGTTGGTCATCAATACATAAGTCTCAACCAAGACCCAACCAATCATAAACCTGATCCACTTGCCAAATTGCATGGGCTCACTCATCTCCCAAAATCGTTTCCTGCCATTATTATTAAAATTCTTGATTTTTGCTTGATGCAATTTTCACCGTTTTACACTGCCTTATTAGAAACATGTTACCACGAAAATGCGGTTCTGTCTGTATCTAACCACGAGGAGATACCACTTAAATTATGTATCTCGCTATCAAATTATTAATTATACATTTCCTCCTCCTCCTCCAAAAAGTTTAAAGCAATAATCGAACAATTTTGACTTTGTATATTCAAGCAAATCTTTATTTTGTAGAGTTTGGAGAGTTTTATAAGAAAAAATCAAATATTTAAATATGAAAACTTGTTTTGCTGCTTTTCGCACTTGTAAACCTTCCATTTGCTCCGCATCTCAATTATTTGATTTGTTTTTATTTTCTACAATCCGCCATTTCATGGTTATTTTTTAATAACTACCTAACAAGTCAATATGTACATATAACATAATATATAACATCTTGTTAATGAGGACTCAATTTATTGACTTTTGTTTACAGTTTCTGAATTAATATAATATAGGTAGAACGACAAATTGAGAATTTTTTCAGTATCGCAATATTACAGTTTCTTAGCATATATTCCCTTTTTGACAAATATTGATTTCTGGATGAACCATTGGAATTTACAAATCAATACTTCACATCTGTAGCATTTTTCTACCATAAGCAGATATTTGCACAACACAAAGAGAGAAACAATAAGGGAACAATAATCTCATTCAATTTCTATCAAGTGCTGCTGCTTCTGTTTCTGCGCATAATACATCATGACAGATTGAAAGTTAATAACACTACTGTGCGGTTATTGGGACGCAATTTATTTGCACATGTGTTGTTGGTAAAGAAAATGTATGCATGCATGCTTGTGCAATTGAGCTCATTCATGCAGAAATATGGCCCCAAGCCCAAGTACCAAATCTTGGTGGAATGGAGGAGATATTCTCTTTCACTTTATGATTTCGAAAGCAAAAGAAAACATTTTGTATGCGAAATTCTATATTACAAATACAAAGACAGGTTTTTTGTCGTCGCAAGGATCTAATGAAAAGAGAAATTATTAAATAACGCATACAGCAGCCTCAGCATCTCATCTCACTCAAGTCTGTTGTTCATGCAGAATGTTGTATTATTATTATTATTCGCAGACACGTGTGGTTTAACTTTAAACGTATTTTGACAACTGGTATAACACGAATATACACAAACTTTTGCTCTTGTAAAAGTAGCCGTCAATCAATAAAATTGATTTCTATTCAAGTTATAAATATAAATCTTATGTATATATAAAGTATTTAAGATGTATGCTTTGCTTAATAAATAAATAAGAGAATATTTTGACAGCAAAGTTTTGTGAAACTTGAGTGATAGAAGTTAGGCACTGATTTGTCGCGACAAGCAACTTTTTTTATTACGTCTCCTTGCAATTCGTAGTTTTATCCTTCCTTTTTTTTTACTATGCCATTTATTTTAGGTATGGCTTTTTCGTGTGATTGGGATGTTCAGTAATTGCATTGAGTATGTTTGACCGATGGACATTTTATGCGAGTCGGTAGTTAACCAGCTATTAAATTGAACTGGTTTCAAATGTTGTTGGACTAAAATGAAGGGTGAGGAGTGATATGTATGTAGTTAAATCTGCATTAATGACAAGCATCGTTGGGGCTGTGAGATCCATATGTGGCTATTTTTATGTCTTTTGTATATTTATATTTATTGGATGCTGGGTTTAGTAAACACATTAAAGTTAATAAGCAGAAATACGGAGTAACTACATAACTATAACTGTGAGTGAAGAGTAAAATAAATTTGCAAAGGGTCCCTTTCTCTTAATTTATGACATTGCAATTAATGGAAGGAAATTAATGAAGGGAATTGCATAGTATATATCACTCACTTGCTTTAATGTCAGATGTTGAGGTATCCCACCAGACTTTTCTCATTGTATTTGATTAACAGAATTTTTGCGAATAAGTATTCCTCGTTTGTGTATGCATGAAACTGAATAATTCGCACGCACCTAAAGTCTTATTGCAAAAATTAACCTATTCTAATACGTGGATAAATGCCTATGGTCATATTAACCGTGCAATCCTAAACCCATCCCATACACCATACCACAAATGAGGAAATGACAAAAGTGCAGTGCATGGGTTTGTCAGTCAACAGTCCCGTTATGCAATTCTTGTTTGTAACCAACAGCTAACCGAAGCACTTTTTACTGCCCACTTTACTTCTTCTTCTTCTGCAGCCTCAACTTAAATCTAAAAACCCATTCGTTCTACTTCCACATTATGCAGCTTCTGTGTAACATAAACTCTTGTTACATACATTAAAACCTATTAAGACAAGGCGCACTAACTAATAACACTAACTGAAGGAGAAGAGGAGGAGATTATATTCATCCTGCTTTTTCGCAGTTCATCCATCTTGAACTGCAAACTGCTCCTGTTTGAGCTGTTCATGATGAATGTCCATGCCAATTCTATTGCTTAATGTCATACGTTGTCGTTTATGATAAATCAAACATCTGCCTTTTGCTTGATTCTTGCAGTGTTTGAGGGTATTTGCAAACTAAATAGTGCAGAACCAGACAGACATACATGTTGTATGTATGGCTCTAAAAGGCACCGTTTAAATTGGGGGAAATTGTCGTTAACACGGTTGACAGCCAACGATTATTTACGATTATATTACTTATGGTGGCATTTTAAAGATATTTTCTGGGAGGTCTTTTAAATGCAGCGGTTTTTAGTACTTACTATTCATTCGCATTTTATTTTAGTGCTAAAGTTGTCTTTTAGGGTTTTTCGAAGAATGATGAGATATGACAAGGTTGAATTCAAGTTGGTTGGTTGAGAGAGAGAGAAGGAGAAAGTACGAAAATATATATTTGTATCAACTTCATAAAGAAGAAACAACTCACGAACTGAACACTGTCATTTGCTTGTGATTGAGACAAGTTTCCATTTTTCTCACATTTTCATTCTAATAACTTGACTCAACCAAGGAAAGCTATGTATGTACGTAAATTGATTGAATCAATTAAGTGACAGGTGAGTAGTTAGTAAAACAATGTAGCAATTATTGAGTGGTTATAGAGTAGTAGCTAATAACAAACCAGTTTATCTTTTCTAATTTCTGCTTCACTTTTTATGTATGTATGATGATAAAACATGGCAAATATTCAATTTATGTATGATTTTATTAAATAACAATATAAACTTCATGACTTGTATTATTATGGGAATTTGCAACCAATAATTACGAATTTGTGGTTTTATTCATTTTCATAATTTCAATTTTTGCGTGTAAAAGTTGCAAGTGTTTTCATTTGTGTTTAACCAGAACAATAGCTGAATTAGCAGCTATATGATTATATCTTTTGCATGTACTTGTATTATTTTAATTAGAAATGAACTTAATTAAGCAGAAAAATTGATAAGTGATCAATTTACTGGTCATGTGGGCAGAAAATCGAGAATAAATTACATAATGGGTAATACAAACAAAACAATAAGCAAGCATGAAAACGACTGCGATTAATTTCTATTTCGAGAGAGACTTGCAAATATCGCATGCTTATTAATCTTGCTTTTAAAACACACCAGAGATTTGTTTATGTTACGATTTCTTCATAATAATAATTTAAATTGAAGTAATTCCTTTCGCGTTCTTTGTTTTGTCTTTGTTTGGAATTTGTTGCAAACTATTGTTTAATCTCTCATTCAAGTCAAGAACAAAAAGTAATGAAAGTTTGCAAAGCAGCGGTGGTGATGATGATGATGTGAATAATGTTTATAAACTTGAAAATCTTTTTCTTGCCAATTTTTTATATGCTGAGAAGAAGGAGATGGGTTTGTTTAAAAGAAAAGTCTTCCAACAAGTAATAAAATTGGTTGCATTTCAACAAACAAAAGATTAAGTAAGTAAGTTTCGCCTCTTCTTTTAAAAAAGAGTTATTTACAAGATATTTGATTTGATACATACACATATTTACAACATAATCTGCTCTTTAGTCATTTTAAATTGGCACAAAAGCACACAGAATTTAAACACAAGACACACACAACAGCCTTTGCAATTTTAAGAGAAACCGTGCAACTGAAATTGAATTGTTTATTTATTTATTTATCTATCTATCTTGCTTGCCGTCTTTTAGCAAAGAGTAAAGAAAACGGTTTGTGAGCATAATTAACAAAGTTATAGGAGATAAAGAAGCAATCAAGTTTGCTTTGTGTGTTAGCGTTTACGTTGTTTTTAACTTGGTCAAGTAAGAAATTCTTGAGGCAAGTCTATGCAATTGTAAACTGGCATTAAATTGTAAGTTGTTGATCAGTTAAATCTCTATGCATAGACAGAATAATCATTAAGTGGAGTGGAGTGGAATGAAATAAAATGTCAATTCAGTTATTATTGCAGATGGAAATTTGATTTATTTAATGAAAATGGAAATTAGGTTTAAATTACTCGAATTTCTGCAGTGGTGGTATGTTATGGCAGTTGGTTTAGTTTAGTTTCCAACATGACGGAACAATGTATAATTCATTTGTTGTAAATCATGAAAATGCACCGTAACACCACCGTTGTCAATTGCAGTGCAACACCAGTTGATGAAAAACGCGATGTAATGCTTGTACAATGGTTAAAGTGTAATTTATTTTTCTCAGAGGAACGACGACGAGGATTGAGGAAATGCACTTATTATTATTATTTCGTACTCTCTCATTATTTCAACTCAGTCAAGGAATGGATCGTTAATTTAATTTTTAAAATTTCTATTCCTTCGATTTCGATAATGGCATAAAGTCAGAAATGAGCCATGAAAGAATAAATTGGTGTGGATTGCATTGGATTAGATGCAAAGTAAAGTGAAGGGTGATCTTGATCTGAATTTTTACTCGAGCAGAAAATTATTTAAATTACATTTCTTTCTTTATTTCCTTCCTTTGACTTTATTAAATTTCTTTTCTTTTTTACAATAATGAATGAATGCGGCTTTGAAATACAAATTTGAATTTCGACTAAATTTAAATAACATAATTTCCCAACCTTGCAATTTTTCTCTCCTTTCCTTTTCAAGATTACATGGAACACATGACGTTTTCACTTGAGTTCAAAGATCAATGTTATTACTGACAAAATTGTGTGCCAAGTTCATGAATAAAATAAACATATGACTAATTTTAATGGCTATAATGAAAGAGTGAAGGAGTTAAAGTCTGGAAAATTTCAATAGGAAGTGATCATGTTTAATTAAATGGAGTGAAACCAATATTAATTTAATTAACCTTGATTTGATACTAAAATTGTGAGCTCAAATCAAAGTTAAGTTCCTTTGCCACCATTACCCATCCATTTTATTAAGGTCATTTACTCCATTTGACTCAAGCACAACAAATTGTTTGTTGAGCGTGAACATTAAAAGAAGCTTCGATTTGTTTATGTTTATCTGAATTCTCTCATGATGACGAGTTTTATTTGAGAGACAACAAGTATTTAGAGCACATTTTTCGCACTTACATTTTTACTGTATGTACGGTTCCAAAAGCATACAGAATTGAATTGACCTTGGTTATCTTAAGTCAGTGCGAGTTGAGTGCCAAGCTCAAGTTTGAATTGACACAAAAGGTTTTGGGGAACTAACTACACCTAATTTATGATGATGGGGTATATTCAAAAGAATAGTAGAATTTCCAATATTCAGGTGTATTCTTAAAATAGAATTTTCATAGTTATTTTAGCCAAATGATATTTAAGTTAAGACCTTCAATAATTCGATAATGCAAAGTCTCAAACTGATTAGGGTCGCATTTTTTGGACGCAAATTGGCGAACATTGACAGACAGCCTTATTATTTGTTGAAGTTGAGCTATTTTTGGTTGTCTGTGAATATGGAACAAGCAAGGCATCCATCATTTGAAGCAGCAACACTTTTCTTCTTCCTCTCTTTTTTGCACATAATGCTTAACATATTTAACCAATGGGCAGTTGGCGTGACATACCACGAAAGAAAACCTTTGTTAAAATACTACTTTTGCTTGGAAAGGTATTATTTTTGCTCACACAAAGTCATTCAAAATAAATAAATGTCACCAATGCATCATAGTCAAACAGATGGTGGAGGTGGAGATGGTCGTCTCGTCTCGTTTGTTGACCACCATTTTTCTATTTGTGTGACCCCAAATCAATTGACATACAATAACCATATGATTGATACATTTCTAGTATTTTATTATCAGGATCCTAATTTCTCGTACAAATTTGACTTTTATTTATCGCTTTTCTTCGCTTCAGCTACTATTAGTTTGCAATTGATCTGAAATGCTTTGAGTACCAAATTTAATGGAATTGCAAAGTACATATGAATTAAACATTTTTTAATCTTTATTTGTACAGGTGATCGATTTTGGGTCCAGCTGTTATGAAAACCAACGAGTATACACTTACATTCAGTCCAGATTTTACCGAGCCCCTGAAGTCATCCTCGGAGCAAAATATGGACTTCCTATCGACATGTGGAGGTACATTTATTTATATACTTGATTACTTTCTATTTAGTTAAGTGGAAACTGTCATGACGGAGTGGTTGTCTGAACTCCCTGGTTGCACACCTGGGATGTATGTCATGTGGGACACATTACGTTTGAAGTTTGGAGAAAGTTTGGGTCCATGTTATGTAAGAAAGAACAAATAGAGAGAACAAAGTCCCCAGTGAACGTAATCTGTGCCAATGTCAATAAGTGCTCTGGGTACGGGTTGTCAGATCTGTCGTTTCTCGTTAGTTCGAGTTAAAGTAACAGATTTCAAAAATTTATACGTGTGATAAAAGATGTTTCTTTGAATTGTTTTGAGATATCAGATTTTGTAAGTATAAAGTAATCTTAATCTTATTAACCTTTTGTTCTGAGAAAATGATTGGGATGCAGGATAACGATTAAAATCGAATGTTTGATGTTAGAAAACGAAATTGCAGTAGAATATATCATGGGATATGTCATATTAATGGCATATTGAACTGTATCATCATCCTTTAAAATTTCCCTAGTCACGTGTGTGCACATTCTTTGAAGTCATTATTTAAATGGAAATTGACAATAGTTAACTGCCTGCTAAAATTTACATGAATTCAAGCGAGTTTGTTTTCTATGTGTCTCATTTTCCCTGTAAATAATCCCAATTAATGTCCACTTAAATTCAATCAAGGGTAGATTAAAAGGTTAAATTACAGATATAATCGATTTGCTGAAATAACCTTTAACATTTGGTTTGATCATAATTACGAATAAAAGGCATTTTACTCAGAACGCAAATTTTTTGATTAAGAAATGACACAAATAACTACAAACTTTCTCATGACGCCAATAAGTTCTTCTTTCTTTGGTCTATAATTATGTTATATTAGTGCCTCCAGTATGATTAGATAATAAGATCTCCAAAATATTCTACTAAGAGATTTAGAAAGTTCGAAACCATCTGTTTTGCGATATGTACAGGAATATCTATCAGACTCCCACACGCATTTTTTTTTACAAAATCTAATTTGGACAAATTTGATGTTACTTTTTTACAGTTTGGGTTGTATTTTGTCGGAGTTGTACACGGGTTACCCCCTGCTGCCCGGAGAGGATGAGGCGGATCAACTCGCCTGTATGATAGAACTTCTTGGAATGCCTCCATCCAAGTTGCTGGAGGTTAGCAGACGAGCCAAAAACTTTATTAGGTACGTTTCACTTCATTCGCAAACTTATCCATGATGACGATGATGGTAGATGGAAACGATGAGAAAATTGTGATACGCTTTTTTAACGGATTTGGTAATTTACTTGTTTGCTTGTTCCTTATACAGTTCAAAAGGGTTTCCTCGCTACAGTGAAGCCCAATCGTTGGCTGATGGAACGACCATATTGACTGGTGGGCGATCTCGCCGGGGGAAACTTCGAGGACCTCCTGGTATGATGTTATCCATTCTGTTTATTTAAGAAATACACAGTGTTTAAATACAAGTTTTCTTTATTTGAACCTTATTTTTGTTCCAACAGGATCTCGTGACCTCCAGGTGAGTCCCCCCTTTTTCATTATTATTATCATGTCACTTTAGCACCAAATTATTACTGTGGTATGGTGGAAGCCAACCAACCCAGCAAAAATGACCACAATTCATGCGCCTTTTTTTGTCATATATGTACAATTCTAAATTGGGCTCGTTTTTGTCCAAACGAGACAAGTACATAGAGAAGGCTTATCCAAGTTACTTCTTGGTTTTAATTTTGTAGGGAAATGTTCAAACAAACCTCAATTTCATTCTTCTCAGTTGTTTTCCTCCATAAATTTGTCATGTTTCATGTACATACATATATGTATCTTGAGTATAGCAGGGAAGTTATTTCATCATCATCCCACTCCAACTGTCAAATAAGACCAATCCAATCCATTTTTATTAACAGCGTTGGCATTTATATTATTAATCCAAGAGTAAATTAAGCATCTTTAATTAATTAGTTAGCAGTCTCTGACAGCTGAAAAAAGACAGCAACACAAACCCTGAGCATTAATAATCCTTTTATGTTTGTTATCATTTGCGCTATTCCTTGTTGTTTTGTTTTTCAACTTTATGAGGAAACAAATATTTGAGTCGAGTTAAACATGTAAATTTTGAGTATTGTTAATTGTGCAAGGTGAACATGGATGGATGGATGGGAATAGCAAAACCACGATCAGAGTATGTATTTGGAATATTGACCGTAGAAGGATAAAAACTCTTTGGTTGAGTCAAGTCTAATACATAATTAGATGCAATTTTTTCAGGTTCATGTTCTGTAAACTAAATAAAAGCGTGGGCGGATGGGTGGAGTGCGGGTGGATTATTTATTGCGAGTTCCTTACCAGTCCATCATCACTAATTTGTAGGAATATTACAATACTATGAAACTTAGAAATTTGCAGGTGTATACCTACTTGACTACATTGTCAATTAAGAGAACAAGTCAAAATACCTTAGCTAAGTATATTTTGTTTGTTGCGCGTAGAAGGCAATATTTTATTTGTGAGGTAGAAGAAGAGATGCAGATGATTTTCCTCTCCTTATATCTTCTTGTTTGAACTCTTTATTGGGTTCTTTTCATCTGTGATGATGTGACTGATCCCTTTTTAGTTTTTTTGTACTCTAAATAAATGGAATGATGCTATTACAGAGTATTCCGGTTTCATTTCATGCTGAAGATGATTTCGACCCTGAAAAACTAACTCCTTTTTCATTTGAGAATGGAATGAAATTGTTTTGTTCTTCTATTCTATTATTTCTTCTCTATCATGGATTTTCAACTGTTTTATTTTTTGTTGCATTTCAATGTCAATTCTAGGAAGTATTTTTGTTGAATATAAGGAAAGAGTACAAGTAGGGTATGTATAAGATTGAGTGATGCGATATTTTGGTCAGACTGGAAAACTTTTAAAAAATTTGGAAGCTGTGAATGATTTAAGAGGATTCGTGGTGGTGTAGGTCATGAACAATTTAAAAAAGGGGTTTTCTCAACCTAGAAGATATTTGTAGCCACCATCTATGTAACAATGTAACCATCATGAAAGCATGTGCAAGCTACTCTCATTATTTTAGAACCCTTCTCAACCTCATGATAGACCAAGGCGGCTATGCATTGCATTATGTATTGTAGTCACATACACTTTTTTGGTCCTCCCTCATCCACCATGAAATGAACGTTGAAGGGGAATTCAAAATTTAACCAATTTCTTTCTATTTACAATTTCAGACTGCTCTTAAAGGCTGTGAAGACCCGTTGTTTGTGGATTTCATTCGTCGATGTTTAGAATGGGACCCAAATACTCGCCTTACGCCTTCCGCTGCCCTTCGCCATCCCTGGTTACGTCGTCGACTTCCTCGTACTCCTGCGGACAAGGTATGTGTATAATGCATGCATGCTTTTATTATTATCACCGTTAGCGTTAGCAGTAAGTAAGTTGATATGTTACGTATCACAATGATTTTGCATATAAAACATATTTGCGGAGAAAATGGTATATTATATAAATTCATTCTTGTACGCCCACCATAGTTATTCAGAGTGTGTGCCTCCAGCATTCAGGTATATTATTGAATGCATGAATCCTTCTTTATCATAGTCTGTCGGATCTCATGTGGCTTTATTATTCACCCTCGCAACTTTTTAAATAATAATAAGCAACGCTTTATTTTCTGGATGTAACCAACCCGATGACATAAAATATTCAGGACAAGATCCTTTAAAAATTTCCTATTCTATTACATTGGACTTTTTGTATAGTATATTCATTCCGCATATGCTTTGCTACTCGTGCAACTTTGATAGTGGTGGTGAGCTGAAATTGTCTGGATTTTGCAATACCCTTCCAACTCTGACATTCATTTCCGTATGTTTCTGCACTCATTTGGATGCTAAAGGAGATAGAGCAAGAAGGGGGAACTATTCCCATAAGGGATACGTGGCTGCATTTGACATCATCTAAATTCAAAATGGTTTTTTGGTTATTTTTCACCTTTGCTTGACGTATTTTTAGACTTTATTTAAAAATTGAGAAAGAAAAGTGGTCGAAATAAAATTTTAAAGATGTCTAACTCATTCTTGGATACTATATGTATAATCAATTAGATACATACATAGATCAGGTAGCATCTGGCTAAATTCAAATTCATAAATCTTACAGAGATGGAGGGTAAAAAAAGGGTTGTTTTATACGATTGTAGTTTAATGTGATGTGTTTGAACCTCAAGGGATGAAATTTATAATAGTGAAAACGAAGGTTTTTGTAAAGTGGAATTGAAACCCATATACATACTGTCAGCGTAAAGGTCTTTCGAATTCAAACTCCCCAACGTGAATATTCTTCACCGATATAAAATGAAAATAGGTATTTAAAATTTACATTTGTTAGTATTTGCGTGTCTAGAATACCAACAGTATGTTGGTTTTACCTTACTTTTCTCCATTTGGACTTTGTCACAGAGAGAATAGTAATCACGACCTAGTTGCGTCACTGCAGAGATGGACGAGATGGGCGGGATGCTTTCTCTTTACTTTTGCATTGATTTGATGGAGCTAATCCTCCGTAAATGGGAAAAGTTTCTAATGGACTGTGTTTCGAATTGGATTAAACAAGGAATCAATTTGCATTGCAAATAATATTACGAAAAGAAATTGTTTATAATCTGCTGATGCATCGTGTCCAAAGGATGAATCTATAGGAAAAATTGCTGAAATCTATATTTGCTGTTCTGGAAGATATGAGAACTTTCATAACTCAAACAAACCAAAGCAGATGCTGAGCTTGCAAAAAAGGTTCTGTTTTAAATCCAACTTGCCAATTCGAAAGTTTGAGGAATGAATAATGGGATTTCCTCGAAATCGTTTCGTTCAGAGAAAGAATAAGGTCATGGAATGGAATGGAAAATGGTTTTCCAACTACTCATTCTAATTAAATTGCTAATTACAAAGTTTTGTTGTTTTTTCTACCAGAAGAGCACGAGGAGAAGGAAGAAAGGACATGAATTCCTTTTTTGCTTACAGTTAGTTAGTTAGTTGATTTGATAAAATGGTTTGTATGCTTCGTTTAATTTTGTTAATTACTGTAAAATTCGCAACGTTCCTCTTTTTCTCTAATTACGAACTGCGGTTAAGTGACTTGACTTGTTTGCTTGCATGGTGAAAGGAATATTCGTGTTTATTCATCCTCTTCCTTCCTTTCTTTCTATTAATAACCAGGACACATTTAGAAATGAATTAAACAAAAAAACAGAACTATCTTCTACTCGTAATATAATTGTTTGCACTTGCACTCTCCACTCGAATTTATTCGAAAACCTCGAATTCTGTAATTGCTGGAATACTTATTTTGGAATCTACTCTGTCGTATAAATTTCTAGACTGGTATCATTTAAAATTCATTTTCTTTTGATGAGAGAAACCACTCTGAAGCTTATTCTCTATGTTGACAGACAGTAGTGTTTGCATTTCTTCTCTCTCTTTCCGGCTTGAGCTAAAGTTTTTGAAAAGCGCTGCCAGAGAGAGAGAAAGCAGAAAAGGTTCCAGGTATATCTGTAGGTCCTCATTCCATCATCGTATGGCTAACCTAAAGTTTTCTCTTCATTCTATTCATGCATACGGTTGACTTTGTCAAAAAATAAAAATTAATTCACTTTCTCCTTAATTTGAATATTACATAAATTAGGAATTCATTAGTTTTTTTATTCTTCTTCCTTTGTTTGAGTATGACACTAGTGAATTTCAATTAAGTCATGTCAATCATTCAATGTGAGTGTTTTCGTATGAAAGCTCCATTTTTGAAAAATGTTCGATTTTCTAGCTTGGCATCCTTGCAAGTAGTCTTGTTTGCTGATTCTACTAATTATTTAAACAAGATAAGCTCCCATTTCTCCTCTTTTGTGTATCTTCTCTCCTCTTTAGATTGTCAAACATGCAACTTATTTCCAAGAAGACAAAGTGATGGCAAACAAATTCGTGTAAAAGGAATTTAAACTTTGAATCCGTTCTCTTTTCAAGTTGTGTAAATTCTATGGAGAGAAAAGTTGAATTTTGCCAAAGGACTGAACGACACCACTCTCGCACTCCTCAAATTTATCACTTTCCACTTGCTTTTTCAGTTTTAGTGGAAATGCCAGCTATAGATTTAACCATAAAGACATGTCCTATTTTTGGTCACAACTTAATTTGAGTGAGAGTTTCTGTCTTCTTTAAATTTGATTCCTTTATACTTTTGAGGTTTTGTCTCCTTCATTCTCTTAGCAAATGAGAGAATCTTGACAAGTTTTTGGAAAGTAAGTATGCAAAACTTGGAATTAGACAGGATGGTGGTTGGTTGGATTCAAGAAGAAGCTCTTTCTTGAAAAGTTTAACAATGGATTATTATTTACTCTTCTTTTAGAGCTTAACAACTGCTGACATGGGAGACAGGCAGGCAGGCATATTTTTAGAAATCCAGAGGAATTTGCATGTAAATTCCTAACCAATTCAAACAAAGTTTTAAAATTTGCACCATTCGAACATATCTCTCTAGTTGCCTTCATGAATGCATATACTTATTAAGTATGCATGGATCACCTTTTGTCTATATTCGTTGTCTGCAGAGAAAGAATTGGAAGAAGATTGGCACGTTCTCTTTTCAGTTAAAGTTGACATTGACACATGTACTGTACATTCAGCCAGCCAGCTCTCTTCAAAGTAAATCTTCCACTCAGAACAGAACTCTTCTTCTTTTTCTAACTGAATTTCGTAGGAATGGAAAGTAAGCTCATAAATGGTTGGTGTGTACAACATTTGCGTTGTTTTCGACATCGACTCAATAAGTAAGCAAAGTTGGTTGACAACAAGAGAAGCATTTTCTAAGAAAAAACTTGCTTACATTTTGGAAACTAAATGGCACCTTCTGGAGGTGACAGTCAGCTGCGATGGCCATGGATTATATAGCTTATGCTGTCTGTCGTCATTTGATTTGCTGGTTTATTTTATTGCGTCTTCCAACGCCTTTGAGCGTCAATCATCCGTCCGTTGTTTTACTTTTCCTCCTTGGATCGAGGGTGGTGTGTGTCGGTGTGGTGTTGATTGGTTCGAACGTTTGGCTTCACTCAGAAAAAGTATTGGATTTGGCAAGGAGCATTGTTTTGGACGGGAGCTTAAGAACTCGTTACTGATATTTCATGCTTCAAAAGCCCAGCCGTTCAAATTTAATATGTGTACACAATGATAACATCATATTAGGTGTTATCTATATCGTGTGCTTTGAAAATGATGCGCAACCTGCTCAATAATCTGGGTCACGGACGCATGAATCGTATGGTGGTGGTGGGGGTAGCGGTTGGACCCGCGTGTTGCATTTTTTTGCGTTTTGTCAATCTATGTCAATGTCTTCAGGGAACTAAGAGAGATTCTTTTTTTTTGCATGGATAGACTGCTGGACTGGAAGTTGGGTTAGAAGAGGAGATGATGTGAAAATAAAAGTTTGCGCATAATTTGATATAGTGTTAGTTCAGATATACCTATAGCTTGGAATAGCATTTAAGCTGTACTCTGACCTTTCATAAAATGCTTTGAACGAGTAATACCACTTTACGCAATTTGAGCCAACAACAAGCATGTCAAAGTTCCAAAAAATATAAGGATGTTGTGGTCATGAGATGAAATACCGAGATTTTTTTTAGAGAATATGGCATTGAGCATTGAGCACACCAGCGACTGCAGTGTCGGATGAGAAGCAATTTCCTTTGTTCGCAATTCAATGATTCGTGGTATTTACGAATTACGAAGGAAATGAGAGAGAGACGGGTTATCCACCCACACACACACACACACGGTTTGCAAAGTGTGATTGACAACAATTAATGAACTCTCATCATCATCATCATCATCATCATCCCTGCCACCACTACCACCACCATCATAACGGAATTATAGCGACTAAACAAAGAATTTATGTGTACCATGTTTTCCTGTTAGAGCACATTTTACAATGAAAATATAATATGATTGTTGTCATCATCATCCATTTACGGTCAATAATATAATAAAATGTTTCTTTTTCTTGTACTTTCAGAATGACAGCAGTGCCTCAGTTCCGGCAAGCGGAGGATCCAACGCACTTCGCACAAGTTCCAAGACGAACATTCACAACGGAAACAACAGTTCCGTTGTGAACGGTCTGGGTGGCACCATTGCCACAAACGGAAGCTCCTCTGGAGAGTCAAAGAGTGAATTGCGCGTGTCTTGCGCTTCTGGAATTTCCGCGAACGGGAACTGCTCTGCCCTCACGAATGGGCACATGAATGGTCACTCCCACTCTCTTACCAATGGCCACTCCCACTCGAATGGGAGTGTGACAACGACTCTGGTAACTACCACGGGTACGTTGAATGGAAGGCATTTGTTAAACAATGAGGGGAACAACAATGGCAGCGCATTGGCAATCAACTCCCTCTCGGGTCAACCCATTTCCAATGGCACAATCAGGGTAGCATCCCACAAACTACCTTTGCTGCATACTACCAATAACAACGCTTCATAGTCAACCCAGTCTCTTAGTCATTTTGATCTTTTCGCCTCATTCAGGCAAGTGACATTTCTTATAATATTGTTATCTACTTAAGAATTCCATAGCATGGTTTTTTTCTGACAATTTGGAATTGGATCAAATCAAATCAATCGATCTTAACTTAAAATATCAAAGTTGAAAGATGTGCGCATCATATCATATTGAGAAAAGTTCGTCATTTTTCTTGCATCCTCCTCCTAATACAACTTAACTTTATTGCATAACGGGACTCGTGTTGTTATCTCTACAGAAAATTGGCTCAAGTGCGCCTCTCCTTTCCGCTCCAGTTACAGTATATGCACATTATTAAATTGGCGATCCCACTTTAAACATTTACTTTGTTTAGAGTGTTCATCAAACAATATGCTTTAATTTAATTTCCTTCTCATATCTCAAGTTTAAGAATAAACTCAAATTTGTGGTCTCTTGTTCAATCTTCTTTTGGTTGGAACAAAAAAGAACAATAATGGCTTCTTATTTCACGATTAACTATCACGATTCATAAAAAATAAATGAATTTTATTAGCAAAGAATAGCAACTTTAATTCCTTCTGTAGCAATTGTTAGTTAATATGCAAAGTAATAATAATGTTACATTTATTTTATTTTAGTTTGTTTTTGCTCCACTGGAATAATACCATAATAGATGCCATAATAGATTGCAAAGATTCAGACTACTTAATTAGTTGTCACTCACACTTATTATGGAAAATGCATTATGACGTCGCTAATAACTGTCGTGTCTTGCTAAATAAAATTCAATATGGTGGTTACTTAAATTTACTGTATCACTGACATCATATCCCCATATGTAAGGTAATTCATTTTTCATCAATTCGTTACAAAAAACCATGAAAAATCTCCAACACTAAACGCAGCACACACGTTTCTATATGACGGCCAATCATATATGAGAAAATAACAAAAGTAGTGAAAAGTGGGACAAAAAGCTAATAAATATATAACAATACGACAGAGCGTTAAGCGATTGAGTCTTAACTTTAAGCATGAATAAAAGGGTTCCGGCAATCCATTCAATTCTGCTGCGTGCGAGTCCTTGAAGCTGTTTCATTATCATTATCATTGCCATTATTATTATTGCAGCAAGTGTTGAGGACAACAAAGATGAATACAATACACAATTTAATATCTCAACTGACTGCAGCTCTAGCTTAAGGAAATACATTATTTTATGAAAAACCAAGTAAAAAACTTGTCAAGTTCTTCTCCATGCGAGATCGAGATAGTGACGTTAATATAAAGATTGAATGATTCCATGGTTGTTAATCCATAAGAAAACCTACGAAATTTCCCGACTTTTTTTCTGGTTAATGTATTTATGTAGAAACTTAAACAGTTCAGTGTGTGTGTCAAAAAACGCATCTTTTTTGAGTATTCATTGCATTCTAGGAATGTACAGTAGTAGTGTCGAATGCCCTTCTGGCCAATATCAGCTAAAATTAGAGACTCCAGACTGCGTGTGTTTCTTTGTTTTATTTACATTTTGCACATGAAACGACGAATGCATTAGTGGTATTTGTGTGCATAATAGGCGTGAAATGTTTCAAGTTTGAAGTGAAGGAATGAAATATTGCAGATACATGAAATGTTCCCTACGAATAACGATCATCTTCCCTTGCACGTGGCTCCTATGCTAGTGCAACAACGCATCAATTCATTATTATCATGGAATTTTAAGTTTAGCTGAAAATTCAAAAATGTATTCACAACTTAAAAGGTCTAAAATTTAGACTAACTTGTACAGATGATAAAGAACAAGGGACAACAACGAAGACGAAAGTGTAACTTCAAGGCTATTTCAATTGTTTTCATTTTCGTTCAATAAATGATCTGTTATTTGTTTCATTCAAAATGTATGTAGCTAGCTGACTTCATATGGAATATGTAGGTCCGATTTCATTCATGTCATGTTAACTCGAAGAATGATGATGACGGAATTGCGAATTTGGTCAAATTGGTAAATGAATTGAGAGAGAGAAGTTTCGTGCCGCATGTTAAAACAGAATACACATTATGCAGGCAGTGAGTGGGGGAGGGAGTCAAAAAGCCAGTCAGTGTCAGTGTCAGTCAGTAGTTAATAAGGGATGAATGTATCCGCATGCCGAGTTAGTAATGGAAGTCAAATATATGTATGAGATGAGAGATAGATGACGAATCAAATTATTTTATGCAAATAATAACTAACTAAATGCTATATCACCTTTCATACATATTAAAGCGGGATACAATGTCACTGTCATGTCTAAAATACTAACTAACTAACCTGTTCTATGTCCCTTGGCCTGGTTTAAAACCAAAATTTTGTTATGATTGATATTCACAGAAAGAATTTGATCTGTTTCCTGGTTGCCGCATTAATAATTAATTAATGATGATATCGTTGTCATTATTAGTTTTTTATTATTAAGTAGTTCCTAATCTCGTCTTTTTAATAAATCAAGATTTATAATGTTTTTTTTGCATATTAATTTGTACAGGTTGAAGTCCGTGCCGTACCAAGCAGAATCATCATCGCTGAATTAAAGTGAATCAAAAAATTAAAATCTAAGTGATGTTGCCACTATTTATTTAAAATTCGCAAAAACTAAACATATTTCCAAAAGTTAACGGAACCACACCACACCACGACGTTATTACGGAATTATAAAAGAACTTCAAAAAGTGACTAGACTAGACTACTCAGCGGCAGTTATTATGTTCCCAATATTTTTTGTAGTGTAATAAATAATAATAATAATGATAAATGTACTTAAAAAATAACAATGACCAACAATCAAACAACGCAAGTACTCAACTGAAGCTTTCATCATCTCATCGGACATCGGACTTTTCTATATACAAAAATTAACAGTGCAACAATGTCTCAACAATCAATCCTCATTTTTTTATGTACTTTTTGCAATATATATTGAAATGCAAACTATTCAACTGCAAACTGCACCACATTTGTCTCCGTCACTCATCAACAACCGTCGCGTCGCCCGAGGAAATAACTCACTGGAATCCGGATCTGAAATTAAACTTGAAATTAAACTCATTCTTTTTCTTTCCTCCTTCTTCTTCTTCGTGATATTGATATATAAATCATAAAAAATAATTTCACAAGTATAAAAATGAGTGAATAGGAAACAACTAACTAAGTATGCAGTGATAATGGTCAAATATGAAAGATCTTCTGAAAGTGACAATAGAGAGGTAATTTTGGCTCTTTTGTGGATTATTTTAGAACAACTAACTGGTTATTATTATTCTATACTATGCAATATTTGTTAGTTATTGGAGAAGAGGAACGTTGTTGGATTATTTGAACAATATGGTTTGAATTGCTACAAAAATATACATATGGACACAAATTTCCTCATTAATTCCGTGATTACAATACACAATACAGCCATGACATTGACATTGGCCTTTACATATTTTGACTGCTTAATTAGTTGGTAGTATGCTCACTTTAAATTTGGACCAAGTCAATCTAGTTTTGTCTCATTATTTCTTGTTGGTACTTACCATTAATTGCGATTATTGTTTTTACTCTCAGTAAATTGAAAGGGTTGTTATTTGAGGGATTAGTAGTTTTAGTTAGAGCAATGAACGGAATAGATTTGACGTGGTGATAAGGCATTGCGAATAATAATGGACTTGACTACTTACTTGACCATTTTTGGACCTGGACTTTTTCTGTCAGTAATCTAACGGTCATTTTTTTAAACAACATAAAATGTAGTCCTTGATATGTGACTTGGACAATGACAATGACGATGGCAAAGCGCAGTTGAATTCAGAATGTATGAAATTGTGCTGCAATTAAGCGAGATGCGTGTATTGTAGTTATCTTTTTGTAGGGATAAAGCTTGCAAAAAAATTAGCACAGTAATTTTGATATTATCTGATTGAATCCGTTTTTGGGTTATTTTAACGGGGATATGAACAAAAGGGGCACACAGAGAAACACATTTCTTTCATTTTATGATCTGTTTCAACCAACCAACCGGTGTTTTTTTACTACATATTCCTTTTTGGCAAACAGATTCACTACACGATAGCAAGGTTTAATTTCAAATACAACTTACTTATATTTCGGTGTGTAAGAAATTGTTTTGAAAAAGTAATTATTGTGACGAGATCAGCCATCAACTATCCACATCCGGCATAATATTGCCAAGTAATCAATCGTAAACATCCAAAAAATAGGAGGTAGGAGTTGTACAATAATGTGAACTGGTTGTTATTATTGTTGTAATGTGATTGCTATCAAATCAAAGTAGTCTAATTGAAATTCAATCAAAACCGGAATTCAACTTAAACCAGAACGAATTTGGAAAAATTTGAATCTTATTGATGCCATTAGATTACCTTATTAAACTTACTGCCAAGCAAAAGATACTGATTGTGCGTTCGTTGGCTTTGTTGATTCTGATTGATTTTTACAACATCTATCTCAACTTTTCTAATAAGTACATCCATATAATCAACAACTACTTACAATACAATTCAAATACAAGCCTTGCACAGCCAAAAATGACCAAACAAACATAAAAAAGTATGTATACTGACTATTCAAAGATTACATCAAATTTGTACTTGTCTCAAACTGCCTCTTCTCCAAGACGAAAAATATTACGTATGGTACAGTAGTAATAATAATAAGTACACACATATTATTACCATTCTTCACGTCTAATTAATAATAATATGGCACATTATGACAACGCAACTACTTTTTAGCAAAGTCTCAATTTTTTGATACCGATTACTTAAATTCAGTCAAAACTCGGAAATACATTAGAAAGCCGAGTCACTTGAGTCAATATAGTTAGCAATTGAATGCCCTGAAAAGGAAGAATGAACGGACCGTGTTTATATATACAATTATTATTTATTGGAGCATTATGAATGCATCGCTATTAAGTATGCTTATTGGGCTGAATGAAGTATTGAAATCTCAATTTGGAACGTGAATATTTTTTGGATATTCATGAATTTAAAAATAAAAGTTGTTGCATAGCCAAAATAAGGTGGTTTCGCTTCAGCTTCTTACATATTCTTGGATGATAGATAGATAGATACATAGCAGGGAAAATAAATGATGGATTTTGGATGGATTTGATCTTTTACATATCTCAGCAAATACAATAAGTAGTAGTTCTGATATTTAAGCAATTTGTACGCACTTTCATTTTAATAATCTTATATTTGACCAAGACCAACAAACCAGCCAAATGGCCAATTTAATTTTATATTAATTTTGAGACATTATTTTCCTCCACAATCATGCAGTCTCTATATCTATGCGCAAATCATGATGATCCAATATCCAGAGTTATGGTCATAGAAAAAATCTAAATTTGAAGTCATGTTTTTTGTGTTACTTTGCAGAGTATAGTAATATAGAGTTTATAATAAATAATTATAATCTCGTCGCCACCTTTTAATTAATAGTACAGTACTAAAGTTAGTTTTTAGGTCGTAAGATTAGATATTAGTTAGTTAAATTGTATTTATCCAATATATTATATATGATGTCGTCGCAGTTGAATGAAGTCTAAAAAAACAGTTGGACTCAAAGTTGGAGATTAAGTTTAAAAAATAATAATTGGATTTTGCTTAACTTCTAAATTACATATTATATTGGATATAAAACGCATACCAGATGCTGCTGCATTTGCTGCTGTAGAAAAGATATTGATAATTATTTAGACTAGTTTTTTTATGATGAACCATTTAAAAAAATGTAAACTAATATAAAATGTCACTAGAAATTAATAATAATAATGAAGTCTAACATTGATGATGATGTGGGTTTCTTATTTATTCACACAAGAAGATGATGATGATGTAAGCGAGTGTAGTTGACGTTGACAATTGTTTCTGTCGTCGTTATCGTCGTCACGATATAGTACTGAATTTAAAGTGAAGATGAATAATATATACGATGTACACATACCAATTGTTAATTGTTATTATTTGCAGAGTTAAATAAAAAAATATGCGCAAAAATGTGTCCTCTACATCTTACCTGGATAAAAATTGCGAGCAATTTTGCCACCAGAATTTAACTCTTCGCAAAAAAAAATATGTAAAGCTGCATCATTGCAATGTCGATTTTATATTTAAGATAAGTAAGTCATTAGCCGAAATCGGTACACACCTTTCCTCCTCAACGCCAGCCAATTAACGCGCCGTCTTCGCTCCTCATCGCTCGTATAAAACAATAAATAATTACTCGTCGATTGTAGTTGGAATTCCAATTTGCATATAGTATAATAATATCTTAATGTATTGTATGTGTAAGTACTATAATAGAGCCACACACAACTAATTAATCGTCATATGTCTGTTTATTGCTAGTTGTAGTCGTTTATCTAATACATGGATATGAAAATCCATGTCTTGTTTTGCTACTGTGAATTTATTTAATGCCCACTCGTACTCGTCTTCACTACATAAATATATAAATAAATATACAACTACTGCTGCAGTCGTACTGTTATTATTATTATTATTATTATTATATAATTATAATTTATCCTGTTATATGAACTATTATAGTTATTGATGATGATGAGTCGGATTAAAGATCAAACATAACTCTCGTAAAATATATACAATCGAAAGAAATGAACCACATTATTGATTGATTGATGATGGGGTAATAATGTTTGTATCGATAACTGCAATTACTGAATAAACCGATTTTAAGTGTTTGGAAAATTAAACTCCTTTGGTCTTCTTCTTCCGTGTGTGTCCTGTTGTTTGTGCATCATCACTACTTACTGCATAATTAATTTGCGGCTTCTTATCTCATTCTCCCGTTTGAAATTGCATACATACTGGTATCTGTAATATCAGTAATAATAAATACTTCAGTGAGTGAGCATAATGAGTGAAGGAGAATATGAGTACACATTACTGCGAAGACGTTCAACAATGAAGGGGAGGTCTTTCCACGTCTGTCATTGTCATTGTCTGTTCAAAGTAATTGTCAGTGACCAAATTACAATTTATGGCATTAGTGGGCAAGCGGTTTCTTCCCCACTCCCATCCCAACTAATTATTCTCTTGTTAATTACTCCCACATGAATACTTATGAACTTCTACAACATTCAATCTCACTCGGAAGAGCAGGAAGGATGGCGATGCGATGGATGGAATGCATGATTGAAAAGTTGCATTTTTCATACGCATTGTACATACATATGTCCTCAAGGGGTTGTTGAATTAAAAAAAGCAGACATATCCGACTTACAATTAGATTTCAAACATTTATGAACGGTTATTCTGTATTTGTTATAAACTACACAAGAGAGAAATATTCAAGAAAGGATTCACTCACTCATACTATAAATTCCTAAACGATTCAATTCAGTCATCCTCCTTTAAAGTTTAATAATAGTTTGCCATTGATGGACAAAATATCAACAATAACTAACTTCTATTTAAGCATAGTATCATAATCAAAATCAGCCATGAGAGAGAGAGAAGAAACGCCACACAAATAAAACAACACTACAAACAGAACTTACAGACATGATCATCATCAGCATCTCAAACAAATTAAATGGCTCATGAGTGACTTGTAGCTGCTTGCTGCTGGCTGTTTACTGTATCATCGTCATCATCATTAATTTTCACTGTGATGCGATACGATACGATACGATGCACTTTTTGCAACCAAACTAAAGTTTTTTTCTGCAAGTTCATTCTATCAATATATCAATATCTTTCAGCCTCAAATCATTTCCTCATTCGTAAGCGATTCCATCTTTTCTTATGGAATGGACGGATTGTACTCACAAGAAAATTAGCATCACAAGTTTAGACATGATTTTTTATGGCGATTTTTCATACTAAATAACTAAACTTGCTCAGTATTTATTTGCTGGATGCCTAAACTTGATCTTTATCTAGTTTGAGGCAATAATGGATTTTAATCTTAACTTGCCTTGAATAACAGTAAGTTGGTTTGGTATTACTTCAATTTGTGGAGTGGACCAAATTAAATTCCACATTAACTAGTTGCTGCAGAATGACTTGATTTGGAAATGTGGACTGCAAATAATCATTATTGCATTTTGGTAAACAGTTAAAGTTCACATTTTATTGAGCAGAGTCAAAAGAGGATTTGTCATTCTTGACCTTATTTGTGCAAGCAGCAGACTCACAACTTTGTTGCCAGTTAAATATTGAGACATTTTAATTACATTCAATTACAATCTTGCAGCCTATTTAGTTTGCAATGCCAACAATTAATTGTTCAATTAAGTGGCAAAGTACTACCAAAAGTACACTGAATGGATATAAGCTTTATTTTTAAGCTCTGTGAATAATAAGTTGGTCACCACCATCTTCTTCACATTTCACATTTAGAAAACAAGATTGCTCTGGTTATTGGTATTTTTTAGCGAATGAATAATACTGACTGATACGCACTTCGAGCAGGGTCAACAGTCGTTAATTGAGTATGATTTAACCAACTAGGAAATTAAAATTAACGAAAAGGCTATACAGTAAACAATAATAAAATAAGAGAGTGAAATTACATACTAGTTAGTGAGTATTTGGAGAGGTAGGAATGTTACACATGAGTTTTTCTAGTTTTGTAATTAAGTACATTAGAATAGCTAAAATAGCTGCGTTGTTGTTGTCCATCTTTTAATCTTCATGGTCATTGTTGTAATAAATAATTTTAGAGCTTTTGTGATTGTTACCGATATTATTAACATTTGTCACGACAAATGACCGCATCCACCTACAGCAGGTTAATAAATTGTATTCGCCAAAAAACATCCAATGCCATTTTATTAAGCAGATTAAGGTGATTAATTGCCCAGAATGATAAATATCATTTATTGGATCGCGTAGGTATGTAGGTATTATTCACATTATGCAAAGTTTTTATTAATCAACTAATAATTGTGTTAAAAACCGTTATTTAAAAACTAGGCTACAGTCCACAAAAACAAAAACTAATTCTTTTAAATAGAAAAATAGAAGCAGGGTAAGATTATACATATTATTTGAACTTGCTCCCTAATTACAATAATTTCTAACTAATTTTGAGCATAAATGGAGACAACAACATATGGCAGCAAAGCAAATTAGTCAAATTACGTCTGCATCTTCTCCTTATTTTAATTTTCTCTATCAAAATAGTTTACAAATATGGAATGAAGGCAAACTTCACCCTTCACACACACACACACTGCTGGGTGGTCCTTCCGTCTCATCTTCACTTACGTGCATCCTTGTCCAAAAATACGGTTAAAAATAAATACACATCACAAGTTTTTCAAAACCTATTAGGTCAGGTCAAATGTTACTACTTTGATTATTACTACTTTACTTGGTAAAACTATGCAGAAATGATCTCAACTCAAACGCATATGTTTAATTTGGGCATGTGTCGGTGCGAGCTGTTATCTTTCCATCTAAAACATCATATTTAACCATTCTTGGTGGGATGGGTACATACACACAAAAATTCATGCAATAATACGGGATGTTGTCTCGATTGGATCAAAAAATGAAGATGAGATTGTTTTTCTTCTTCTTCTTTATCATATTGTCTTGATTCTTACAAGTAAGTTCAGCCACTAAATAATGACAATAAATAAAAGCTTAGAAAGCTAACGAATGTATTTGCACTTCACACATCAAGAATAATTGGGTGCTCGTTCGTGGGTAGTCACTACAGTTTGTTTGATTGACATTTACAGCAGGATTTGACTTCTTGATTGGAAAACGAGGAACATTTTGATTTGAGCATTAACATTAATAAATGGTGCAGTGCAGGTTCAAAAACATGGAGACAACATTACATATATAACCAGATTTTAATGATGAAAAAGATATGAAACCGCAATTTCATTACATTACACAGTTCTTTTTTTTTCTTTTTTGTGGTTATTACAGTGCATTGCACGTATATATAAATGCTTCCCAGAATTGAGCGGCTCATTTGTCAAACCCATGAGTTCTGTAACTTTACACAAGAATGGATAAGTTTTTTTTGCTAAGTAAGTAAAAAATGGGAAATCTTAAGAAAAACAAACTTTCCAAATTTAGTAGGGCTAAAATGGGAAATTAAAGAAGCAACATCCTGAAATCTGAATCCTATCCAATGAGCCGTATCTTCTTGTAGACCGACAAAGATTTCCGAACTTATTTTAATTTAGTCTTTTTTATTTCAACCTAACCAAACTCGACTTCCAGTCTTGTTTTTGTTTGTAATATCTCAAATATGGAGTTTGCGTAGAATTTAAGAAGAAATAAGGAACAATTATATCTTTCATCTCACATTTCTTATAAATTTATAAAGATTGCACGTTGTTTAATGTGATGAATATGTCTCTTGCCTGTCTCATAGAGTTTCAAATTAAAACTGGTCATTTCAGATGAAAGTGTAATTTGACGATAATATGTCTACCCTACTCGTAAAATAAGAAATAATGGTCATGAATGACGATAATGCTACCAGCGTCCCTCACCAATAAGAGCAATACAATGGTATGACAGCGTCGTTTCTTTTACCAAATGGACGTCTCATATGTCATTTCTTACACAGATGATCTAACTACATAACTATCATCTCCATTTTCCAAGAATATTGTACATAACACATACATACTTATCTTACGCAGTTACTGTCGTTACTGCCAAAATGACAATTTTTTGTTCGTGCATTATTCCCTCAACCAGAGACTCCCGGTGTTCATATGTCATTGATGACGGTTAGAGCTTATCTTGAGTTGAATATATAAACGTTATTTATGACTTTTTGTTCCATCCAACTTCCGTTACTTCTCAGATTTCATTCTGCTTTATAATCGTGGCGTTTAATTACTGTCTCCAATAAAAAAGTGAGAGTTCAACTGCGTGGAACGGACTCTGTTCTTGTTCTGTTCTATGAGAAAATCAGGGATTACAGATTTAAACCTACCACACCATCGGCACATGCAGATTGTGAAGAATTAATGGAAACTTTAGACCAATTCCATTAGTGGTGTGACCAATCATGTATGTAAAATGTATTTTGACCTAGTTTGATATGATCAATGTGTTCTGAACACAGTAAATGCGATGGCTAATTCCAGAAGGTTGGATTATAAGTATGTGCATGTACATTCATATGTGTTTTTGGACTATAACTGTAAAAGCCATCAACTTTTGATAATGGTTCTGCGGTTGGTTGTATAGTCCATGGTCACCTTTGTTAGGACAAATTTACTCCTCTCTCATATGTTTAACCGTATCCTCGTTCATGGTGAGCCAAAACTATTGGATCGATTTCTATTAATTATTATGCGACTAGGTTGCGTTGCATGAGAGGAAAAAGTGTGTCGATTGAAGTGTGTTGATTGATTGTTTATTTTATGCCGTATGGTGATGAAAAAAAGTACAACGGTAAGTTGATGACGATTCGAATAAATACTTTCGCGTATAATCCATCATAAATTAATACAGATGCAAGATTGAATATACTGTCGTCATTGAATATAATTGCGGATGTATAAGTAGTGTTGAAGATAGCAAGGTCTGCAAGATTGCTATGCATGCGTATTTCTAAAATAAATCTCCTCTGGAACTCCTTTTGAGATTGCTTCCTTATCTCCCAGATTAATTAATTAGTTCTAAAATGCTTCCTTATACTAGGAAATGATTGATAATGTGCGTATCAATCTCAGAAGGAGATGGAACCCGGCTTAATGTGAATGCAAAATCTAGTAATATTTTCTGGAAAAAACGTTATATATTCCTCCACATGCCACACTGCAAAAATGAAGTAATCCAATGATAATCCAAATTACCCCCTGATCTTCATGCCTCTAGTTCAAAACAAGCTCAGCATGGGATGAGAAAAGTGTATAGCGAGTGAATAAGAGACTGATGTTGATGAGTTCAAAAGAGATCATTTTTTCTGAGAAAGTGACAAAAAAGTCAAGCCCCAATGGTGGCTGACACGTGTAGCCTCTTCTGAGAGAGAGAGTTTAGATGGATGGGGACGACGCTTATTCAGTCGGATGATGTCTTGTAACCCAGTCAGAACATGATCAATATTCCGATCTTGCACAAAAGCCAAACCAAGCAGATCCCAACAGTCCAATAGTATAAGCATCGTCAAAGCAAGCAGCAATTCATGTATGTACTAATAGCACAAAACCACCAACTCCTCCCGTTGTGCGTATACAATTGCGTGAAGAAATTTCTCCAGGACAAGAAGATCCTATCTATAATCCTAAAGAAAGGTCGCCCCAAGGAAAATAATGCCCCTTTTGGATAATTTCACAACTGGCACACAACTGCATAACGATTCTTGCTAATATTGTTATTGACAGGTTTGGCACAAACTAAAAGTATCCACTTTACTACTACGGTAACTTACCATTGTGCTTTTATATGGTATTGACAATGGCAGCAGCAACATAATGATTAATGAAAATCTTTCCAACTATAAACAGTTCATCAAAATGAGCAATGAGCCATACGTACGTTCTGGATTCCTTTAAAGATTCCATCTGGAGCGATATAAAAACACTATTTTCTCAATCCCTCCCTCTTAAATTATCGATAAAGCCTTAGCCCACATTCATCCACATCCACACCGTTGTAGAGGGTTATATATTTTTTATTGCATACTTCGTGCTCTCCCTATTTCTACTATATATACGCTTTCTTAACATTGCTAGCCATGCAGTATACGTATCATAATGCACAGAGACGGACGGACACTGCACAATTTTACGAGCCCACTTGAGACCTCGTGGTTGGTTGGGAGTGGAATGATTAATCTCTTTGTCCGGTTTGAGATGCGGATGGAGAGAGAGAGAGAGAGAGAGAGAAAGAGAGAGAGAGAGGTTGTTGGGAGAAAGCAAATACGGATGACTGCATGAGAGCGGCGCTTTCTTCCAATATGTAGGAGACCCACATTCGTTTCGTTGAATTGTGGCTTTATTGCAGATTCCGTTTATTTGCACTCATCTTAAGTTTCCCAATTGGATTTGCTCTGCTGTCTCCTTCTGAATTTGGTCCGTTTGTGATGCGATGTGTAGCCAAAGTCGATTTCCATTTGTCGTGCCGCACGTCGTCATCCATCTCACAATCTCTCTTTCCTCTCTATATATCTATCTATTTCTCTCTCTATTTCTTTTCTCCAAGAATAAGAAATCTACTCTGAATCTTCAGGGACATAGAAGAAGAAATGAGTTGAAGGTCGTTGGATTGGATTGTTTCTTATTTCATTCTTACTTCAAAATCTAATCAAATTGTTCATTTGTGAAGTTCTTTTAAATCAAAAGTGAATAATGACAGGTGGACCCAGATGTTAAACAACTTTGATGTACCATTTAATTCTGCAGCCTTCATTGAATGAAGAGGAGACAGAAATTGAATTTCCTTGTCAATTCTGATTTTATTTCGTTCTAGTTTGCAACCTTATCGTCAGCCTGAACAAGTAAATGTGCGCCCACTTGAACCATTTTATGCTTAGGAAGAAGTAAAGAAAGAAGAAAGATAGATGGATGTCTGCCTTTCTCTAACAATCAATCTTGAAAAATGTACGACTAGGAACACGGTTGAGGGCAGTCCTGGTAGTTGTGTGTGACGATGAGTGAAAAAAAGTGTGTCAAAACTAAACGGGTACACCACACAGCCTGGTTGGTTGGTGTAATGGAAAGTCGTTCAAATCCTTTTGCGTGAATTCTGAGAAGATGGAAAATCCGCTGACAGACAAAAATCCGGGCGATGATGTAGAAACCAATACTAATAATGGGGAGACGTTTATTGTGCTTTATTTTAAACGAGGTTTATTTTAGGTTCCCACTCTCCCATACTCCTTCCATGGCCAAAACCAAGAATGAAAAATAATGAGAAAAAATTGTGTTTCTTGGAAATGACCTACTTTTACTTGTTGGAATCAAGTACAAGTTCTTCTACATGCTTTTCCCCCTTCAAAATAAAGTGGGCTTTTTTTTATATTTCCAGCATTTTATTCAAGTGTCGAGATAGCACACGGTACGACTTCAACTCATAAAACCAAGTGAAAATTTAACGGTGAAGAAATCATTTGACCAGATCGAATTACTTTGTGTATGTATATATAAAATTTGACCTTTAGATATTTTAGATCCAGAAGGATCAAGTTTTGCCCATGCAGTAAAATCCAATCTCCTGATGCTCACATCACATTTATGATATCAAAATCCAAAAATTCTGTGAGCTTATCTGTAAGATATCATATTGGAATTGCAGAACGAACAGTGGAAGAAGAAAACGACACACATACATACATATCGGGTAAATTCGTGTATCTGTGTATTTTATATTCTTTCTCGATTGCACCATACATACGTATCATGATGATGACATGGGGCAAGTTTCATCCATTCTTCTCTTTTTTGTATTCTAAGTGGGATCAATTTTGGAATCAACTTAACTTCATCCTCCTCTTCTCTCCTATCTCGGTCTTCGTGTCAGGAATAGCGCCCGTGTTGTTTCATAATGCATCAGCGTCACTCACTGTATTCTGAAAGAAATCCTTGATTTGAAATTCAATAACCTTTCTCGCCGCCTTGATTGATAAGTGGAGTCAGGGTTATTTTATACATTGGAGACATCATTTTCTGGTAGGACCATTTCTGTCCTTTGACGTTTGACGGATTTGTCTTTTTTTTGCCCTACACAAAGATATTGACATTAAAATGCAGTGAACAAGTGATAATGCAACGTGTACACCCAAAATGCAGATAAATTATGTACTGTGAAGAATCAATCTTCAACACATGCTATTAGAAGTTTGTTTCATAATTTTAGGTTTTTGTGGACGAATTCCTCTTTTCTTGCGGATATGAAGATTTATATGTGAATGAGTAGAAAAGGATTATTGAGCAGTTGCTGCTGTGTATACTCTGCTACTGAGATGATACATAATGAAATGAAGTGAATAGTGTTCGTGCCTGTAAATGTTTGGGTTTAAATGTGGCTTATCATGTCATTGATGATGCAAGTTCCGCATCATTGAATTCTCGTGAAATCGGCTTCTTTGAATTGCTTTAAGAGTTTGTAAAAACTTGCAAGTTCCTACTTCATTTCCGCATCTTTTGAACTGGTTGACATTATGACATGTTGCATTACAACTCAAGTTGGTTGCTTCCAGAGCAAAATGTGAGTTTGTGAGGAATAAGATAAATAAATGGATGGATGATGGATTGTAAAATATTAACATTTACATTTAGTTGGAGTGGAAGTAATTTAAGTGCATCCTAATGAACAAGTTGGAAAATGTAATATTACCACAAGCTCAAAATTGGTCATTTTGACCAAACAATATTAAATTGAGACAGGAATAATTAACCAGAATCAATACACCAATACAGTCAGACTACATCAAAGTATGGGGAATTGCCCTCTAACGAACACAACAAGATGAGACTGTGACTGTGAAATAGAAATTAGATATTATTATTGCATTCATTTCGCAATAAAATTTTATGAATGTTGCAGACTTTGTTTGTTGTTGTGGTTTGGAGTCGCGAAATATGTTTTGCTGTAACAAACAAACAAAGTTATTCTCAGGGAGGAGTCATAGAGTTATTATTGTATGTACATCTGCACAAAAGGGCAGTAATTGTTATCACAAGCAACATTACTGTACATTTGTGGATTTTATCCATGCTTTTTGTCCCTTGGACTCAGAATGTGCTATCAAATATACACGCTATATGATAGGCAGATTAATTTTACGATTCTTAATTACTTTAATAAATCCATTATAATGAGAGAAGGAGTGAATATGTTGTGGATTTCTTGCACAAATATTTTTCACTCTAGTATTTCCAGGTTTGTTTTGTTTGTGACGGTTTTATGGGATCATTCTCCTGCGCTTAACAATGTTTTGAAATGCAGACTACACTATTCTCAGATTGTAAATACTGGAGACATATAACAGAATCCATCCATGGTTTAATTTTGGCATCGTTTAAACTATTTTGCAGACGTGGTTGGTATTTGGTATGTTGGGTTCAGTTGCCAACAAGAATAGTTGTCACCTTAGTCATTTCTGTACTTTCATCAGTCCTTGTTTTGTTCATCGTCTTGGCTGAGGTACAAGTCTGTTTATTTTCGAGCAGATAAAAGATTATATATCATGATGATGGAAAATAATTGATGTGCATATATCTAACAATCTGCATATGCAAAATTCTCGAAACAAATATTTATCATATTTATAAGCGTGGGTTATTTTAGGTATTGAAATCGGTATTTTAATTGCAGATGGAATATTTTTGTATATGTTGGATAATTTAAGATTTATAAATGACCCGAAACAGTGTTTCTTTTACAAAGGGTGCATATTGCATCCACAAATTAAGTGTGATCATGTCACCTACACGAAATCTTGCTTTCTAGTCACACAGTCTGGTTCTTTTGCCAAAATCCTCAAAATAAAAAGACGCATGTGATATGTTCTATCCACTATGATAAGGTTAATAGTATTAGCAAGTCATCATCCATCTTCTTTTCTTGATTATCTTTTGACTAGGCGAACTGAACCAACTCCTTTATGGATTCTGATTACCCATATCTTAAATAATAAAGCAAAAATGCCCCATTTTGGTTTATTCTCAAGTTTCCCTCGACAATACTGTTCTACAATCATACATAAGTCAATTTAAATGAAAGAAAATAAAAAGCCATAACCAAGTGCTTCAAATTGCAACTTACTTATTTTGTTTACTTTGAACTTTATGATCGATTAAAATTTAATATCCTCTTAATTGGTCTGAAATTCTGACTGCGTAGTCAAAACATACAGTTAGAGTTAGTTTGAGTAGATAAAGTCCCGAGAAAGAGACAAGTCTCTCTTATTTCATTTGTCTACTCTCGATCAGTTCATTATGTTCATTCTCATGCAACATTTGAAACCTGACACCATTCAATACTTTTTTCGTAATATGGAGACCAGTATAATTACCACGTGGAAAATTTCCACGAACTAAAATTAAAATTAAGTGAGCATTATGTATAACAGAAAATGGTAGCATATCAAATAACGTCTTTAGCATGGACGCGTCTTTATATACTTCAAAATAAAAGAATCATGGTTTATTCTAAAAGTCAGCAGAATATCATTTCATAAAGCAAACATGTCATTTGGATGATTGTTCGGTAAGATGATATGTAAATGTTCATGGAATTATTCAAGTAGGCAGCAGGATCAAATTAGGAAATGTAGTAATCAAGTGACTGACTACCATCATAATCATTCTAAACTCAGTAGTATGGGCTGTAAAAATCAAGTCAAACAGGTAAAGTGTGAATAATCACAATGAATGACAATTAATCACAACTCAAATCTGACCAAATTCTTTATCATCCTTCCAATTCAACCCACCATATCTTCGTCTCTATATATCAATCAACTCACGTGTCAACTTAAAATCCATGTCAGATCGATTTGGCCACAATAATAAGAAGATTAAATTCATCTTTTCGCAACTTTATTGCTTCAAATCATAATAATATTGCCTATAAAATGAACCATGCAGTGAAATAACGCATACAATTATGCATTTGATAACAAACTTATCCGCTAGATAACTTTGGCCGGATAAAACATAGCCAAATGCTCTAAATTTTTAACCCAAACGCATTATTATGTGTATACCCCATTTCCTCTCTAAAACTTTCAATCCGTTTTGTAAAACACGTGCCAACGACATTCCATTTTTTGCACTGACAGGCAATTGTCATTTTGGTTGGTGTGGGTTTGACTTTTCTACGGCATCGCCTTGCTTGGTTTTGAGTTGACGTTGGCAAACCAACATTGGTTTTGCATTGTTCTTGACCAGTTTTACCTTCTACTTACTTTGCTCAGCGATGCGTGTCATTTGATTCAACATTTTTTGGGAGTAAAAGTTAGCTTAGCATGCACAACATGGAGTAGAATTGAGAATAACCTGTATATAATACAAAAAAAACATGCGTTATGCGTTCGTTCTTCTTTCATCAAAGCAAACCTGATGTTTATTGTTTGCGTCCTACAAACAATAAACACGAAGCAGAAATATAGCATGTTTGTTGTATGCGTGTGTATATGTATGTATAAGTGTGTGTGGGGGATGTGTAATATGTCATCGTCCTGGATTTCCTTTACTCTTCCACGTGCGTCTCCAACTGATTGCTTCGTTCGTTTGGCGTGGTTGCCCACGCGGATGAGTCAGACTATGATGATGTAGTCAGAGTTAGACATAAATACATGCGAATTCTTGCGTTTGAAAAAAGTATGAAAAAATGTTGAAAAATTGCTTAATCAGAGTTTGACTAGTAGTTTGAACTTACAAAAGGAGCCAGGTCTGATTAGGATTGGATATAATTACGAGGCTTTGTTTGCCAGCCAAGCCAGCTTGAAACCATTTTTTGGAATACTTGTTCAGGAGAAAAAACAACAAAAAATATGAAACACTTGGATTCTTGTGTACAAATTTTTGCATTAAATGATCCTCTCTCTCTCTCTCTTGAGTGGAAGACACAACATTTGTTTGTACTGTTTGACATAAAACTAAAGAAAACCCGTGTAAACAACTCGCACGAACTGTATAATATGTAGGAAAAGTTGGTTCTATTGTTCTAGTTTCTTTGCTGAACTGCTAATTGCAATCGCGTGGCAGAATGTGGCGTGGGTTGTAGACAGTTCATCACAAGAAGACACATTCATTATGCGTGCGTACATACCTACAGAGCAAAATAAAACATGAAGATTGAACGATTCAAGCCAACACTGTCCTCCCTTTCTGGGCATAATTAATTGATTAATTAGTTTGAATTTTAAATTTGATGGGTATAAAATAAACATGAAGGTAGAGTTAAGTAAGCAAGAATTCGATTGCATCATGATCATGTTTTGAGGAAGTTTGCTTTCAAATATTTCGTTAATTTTATATATTTGTCAAGTCAAATGCTTGATATTTTGTAAGAAAACTTGATATTTTCTTTGAAAGTTTGTTGATTGCTTCAAATCGCATGAATATTTCAAAATCATTTCGCTTAAAGAGCACAAGTGACTAGTAGACTAACTTTTAATAGATGAAATTCATTTTACAGAGTTTGACAGTGGACAATTTGACAAGTAGAGTTGAGCAGAATTGTATAAATAATGTCAAAAGAGAGCTTTAACATCACAAGATTGTGCCTGATGCTGCCCGACTTTCAAGTAAAATCGTCATATCTGCTTGTTCGGATGGGTGAAGGAATCCTTGCAAAGTTTTGATCTGACATTTATTTCGCAATGCGAGAGAGAAGGAACATAAAATATAATTTGATTTCGATGTCGCTTGAATTCTCAAAAGGCCACAAGTAGATTTGACAACATGTCAAGAAATTTTAATTTCACCTGTCGTTCAATTGTCATATTGCGTCGCCTCCTGCAGAGACGAAGCATCCAGTTCCTACTCGGACAGGATTGTCTGAAAGTAGAAACTACAGAAAATGGGTCACTACCAACCAGTGAAAACAATAAATGTATCATGCATACCTCATTATATAAAGCTTAACAAATTAATCAAGCGTACCTTTCTCCAACTATTTATTTATAATAAGTGTGAACAACTCCTTGTAAAATGAAGGAATTTCAGATAACTAAGTAAAATAGCATATTTCAAAGCCTGGTTGTTCGTGGTGAATTAAGGAATGTACAGTAAACCATAGCATCGTATTAGTAACATCTTTCTACATACGTCTTTTCAGGGTGAAAGTATGAGCGTCACAGAACTATCTATAGAAAGCAGGTTCCTAACAAAAAAATACATTTTTGGAGGAAAGGGATCCAATTTATTGTGTCTCCCCAGATGGAGGTTTCCACATCATGTCAACTTGATACAAATGAAATGAGTAAGAGAATGAAGGTCCCCAAAGTTATGTGCTCAGGTGATGTGATGATACACAGTTAGCGTAATAAGTTTTTTAAGATATCATTTAAAAATGTTTTATTGCTTTTCATTTTCATGCTTCTTCTTTTTTCTATCTGATTTTCTGAATTGTGTGCATGCATGGGTATAGTCAGTTAGTTTTGTTTTTGCACTGTACTAAAAAGTGTTCTGATTCTGTCGGAGAAAGTAGCTGGACATGATATAGTTGTGAAAGTTGCACACAACTTCTTTTCGCAACCATACCAAACTAAACCACCGGTTAGGAGTCCACTCTGAGAATTTATTGTTTCCTTGCTGTCATATTTTTTATCGACATGTCTCTCCACAAAAAGTCTAGACTCAGACCTCCATGCCACACACACACACACACTAACTTTGTTTTCGTTATACCTTATTATTGGACTCCTGAGACAAACATTGTTTCTACGTTGAACTCCAATTTTCTTCTAAAGTGAATGCAAATTGAAAGGAGAATTACTCTCAGGATAGATATATTCTTGAAGAAGTAGACGTCTGTAAAATACTTGTAGCAAACAATTGCAATTGTCCTGAACATAAGTATGCACGATGAGGGTTTACATTTTCCAGGTCCATCACCATCTTTCCCGCATTCGTGGTTTACAACAACTAGTCTATTTGAAGCTTTGCGTAGAAGAAGAAGAAAAGTTTCTAATTTCCTCATAAAAAATAAACCCTTTTCAACAAACTAACTCATTTCTGTAAAATGACCCGTTTTACTGCTCTTCTACTTTCACTTTTCATTCCTTGAGAGAAAGACTGAAAGATTGTCTGTTTTTGGTGTGGTTTCAGTAGAAATGTGTCAAACCAAACCAGTAAGGGTGCGAGAGGGAAAGAAAGAGCTCTCTGTCATGTTAAAAGAGACTTTCGTTCAGTTTGAACATTTGTGCGGAATGATTAGTTGTAATATTAATATTAGTTTTTTATACGTGGTTCTCAAAAAACTAAAAGTGTTCAACTTTCATCGTAATCTGTGTTTTATGGCACAATGGTAAGTGTAAACCATCCAAACTAGTTGGAGAAAGTTTTCAGGTTGAAAAAAACATTAAGTTTACAGTTCTCGACTTCATCACTGTGTGGAGGGGGAGAGGAGAGAAAAGTTAAAAAAAAGACGTAGGACCATGTTTACTCTACGTTAATAATTAGTTTATTAGTTTTCATTTCATTCTCTCCAGATATCTCATCAGATTTTTTTAAATTGCTTAGTTTCGCAATTCAAAATTTTAATGTGATTCATCCAGAAAGAACTGGATTTTCCTTCTGGATTTGTCTTTTTTTCTCAGCATTACATTGTCGATGAATGTTTTGTTGATGGAGAAAGATTGGAGGATGGAGACGTGTAAACAAAACAAAAGAACTAAACCCGGCTTCAAACACAGCACTTACTTTGGACTGAGCATTACTTTCTTTTACCATCGTTAGAGTAACCAACCAACCAACCAGCAGTTACCTATTCATTCCTTTCTTTGGATCCTCGTCCTCCTCCTCCTCAGTAGTTAATTAGTTAGTTAGTTAGTTAGTTAGTTAGTTAGTTACACGCTGATTGGATAATCCATTATAATCCCAATCTCGTCCTCGTCCTCTGCAATCTAAACTCCATGACAAACCTTTGCAATGTGTGCAATTCAAATAAAACCCCACGGCTCCCATAACTATTCCATTGTCTCTATCTACATACAAACTTTTCTGTAGACTTACGTAACATACGAAAATTGTTTTTCTCGCACAAGTAGTTACAGACAAAGAGTTAAATTGCATCTAAATCAAAGTAATTGCATCATACAGCCATCCTGCTCATGACAGGAAGAAAGAAAACTTAACAGAACATTGGATCCGTAGTTCGGTATGTATTCAAAAAGTTTCACATACAAGTTTGCATGGAATTTCTAAAATTATGGATGAAAATGTATTATACGATAATTTAGAATTTTGCCGTAACGTTGATATTATTTCAATTTTGAGTTGCTGACTTCATACCTGCTGAAACTTTTTAATAAAGAAATTAATCGATGATTTTTGTTGAAATCTTACAATCTTGTTAGTTGCCCAAATGTCAAATTTATTGCAATTATATAATAGTTTAGTATTTCCTATATATACATATTTAAAGGATTCTATCCCGAAATATTATGAAGTGTATGTATAAGTGAATGGCGTGGTGGTCAATAATACATACATTCAGGACTGGAATGCATGTAGTAAAATGTGTGGGTTGGAGAAATCAGGACAATGCGAACAAATAATAATGTTTCCCTCGATTTCATAAACAACGGATTAAACAATGGTTCTGGCACATTGTACTTCACGTCCTGAACAACGTGAAAGGGAACAAAGAACGGTTTGAGAACACAATGAATGAAAGAAATGTAATGATTTTACGTATAATTATAGAATATGCGATACATGGCATTCGAGGTTCTTACTTATAAATAATTAATGTTCTTTTTTTTATATTAATACTGATATGTTTTGTGAATATTCGTCAAATTTTACTATTATGTCTTGATTTGAAAAACAAGTTTAAATTTAAATTAACTCAGAATATTGAATTCTAAAAGTTCATATTCAGTTCATTTATGTATGTACTTTTGCTTCTGAGGTTAAAACTGTCTGAAAACGTCGCGAAAAGTTAATTTCAAATTTCAGAGAATGAGAAATTGTGGGTGAAGGTTTCTCCAGCTTCCTGTTCCTTTTTAATTTGTTTAACCTAACCGGGCGTGACCTGGATAATCTTTAAGAGATTTGAAGATGTGCCATAATAATTCTCTTATATGAACGCCATTTTCTACGAATTTATGGTTTACGTATGTACTTTTGACTCTCGTATAAAATAATAAGATTGGTATTAAACGAAACGATAAGTAAATGAAAATGGACAAAAGATGTTTAAGTCAACGGAACTAATAGCAATGATTATTATGTCTTCTTCCTCCTCTGCTTCCAGACTAATTCGAATTAGTTTGCAATCACTATACGAACCAGTTCCTACGCAAATTTCCCAATCAACAGACATGAAAGCATAATAATTCAAGCTTCATAAAAGAGAGTAAATTTTGAATTTGATGTAGGATGAATTTTTGAACAACCTTTCATTTAAGCACTGGACCATAAGACAAGTTGTGATGTGTTGGTTGTTACGACGGGCCTATAATTTGCTTCCTTATTTGTTTACCTCTCTCTCTTTCTGGATCAGTCGGTATTCTCCACTCTCTCTACCAAAAATGTAAGCTTTGGTTTGGTTTGATGTCAGCAACGATAACGAGCCACACCCGGTTGAAGCAGGAACAAAAGGAAATGATAATTAAAGCCTTGTGAGTGAACGGAACATGGAGGAAACTTGTATCGTTATTGCACACCTTTGCCTTGTCTCGAATTTGTAACCATGATGTGTGTGCTCTTAATCCATGTGTAGTAAATGTCTGCCGGTGATGTCTGATTGTCATCTCCAAGTCCAAACTTTACAATTTCAACATAAATCAAGCTTGGACTAAATAACAACACCCAATTTTATGGTCGAATGTCAGAGAAATTATTTGATTATGATTTCAGCAGCAATTAGATCAATCATTTGCGCATGAACGAAAACGAGTGTGCGAGAAGAAAAAGTTATGAATTTTGTTACAATGATTGTGAATTATTTAACTTCTGAAGCTGTGGAGCCTTTGGTCCCAAAATTCTAGAGACTTTTAGTTCAAGCAAGTTCCCTAATAGCATAATGTGTGCTAAAGTCATCATCAGTAGCGAATTCAAGCTTGGAGATCAAGCACTTAAATTCTCAACAATTTGAAACTATTCCACTTTACGACCCTTTCTTTCATCAAACGTTCCTTCCCATCAGCTTTCCTTAGTTTAGTAATATATAGAGCCTACACTTTTATGGCATGACTTTATTATTTTAGAAGGAGGAGAAATCATATACTTTTGCTTGTGGGACATCTTCTCTCTCTTGGGTTGTGCACTTTCTTTTTCTTTGACCCACTCTCCGCTATCCTCTTATTATTATTATAGGCGCGACGGATTTCGTTCTTCCGGGAAAAAAATCAATCCCTGTCCTCAAATTTTGTACCCAAGACGAGATCTTTCCAAAACTTCCAGCGTCATGCTTAAGCATTAATGACTATGTTCTATAATACCAGCAACACGCTTCCAGATTTTGCCGTGGAGGACAGCAAAACGTGAAGGAGTTGAAGGGCTTAGAAAAGATAATGAAGCGCTTGCTTACTTATTGGCTCTTTGTTAAGTGACCTGATTTCAAGTTGAGCGTGGTTTCAAGTGGTGGTGATGGCTGTTGTCTTTAAAATTTCCTAACATTTTGACATCATTTCGTATTTTCAAACTACTTTCCTTGTCAAAGGTTGGACTAATGTAAATTCGAATCCTCTTGAAATTATTCCTCTATTTTCATTTGGGTGGTTTTCTGTAACGTCTGCACTTCCTTTCATGGCCAACACCCATCCGTCAGCAAGAAACACACAACGTTTGTTCTTTTGAGATGAGCACTTTGCAACTTTTCGTTGGATGGCGAGAAAGCGGATTAAAAATACAGGTTGTGGGGCAAGATCTTAAATAATTTAATGATGATTGTGCTTCCCATTCTTGCAAAGACATTCCGTTGGAGTAACGTGCAAACGAGGTCAGGTAGGTGTATTTAAACATTGCATAAAAGTTGGAATGTATGTGTGTGTTCTGTTCTGCTTGCCAGCCAGCCATTCTTTCGGAGTTTGAGGTGAAGGAGGAAGGAAGGATGCATGAATAGTTGGTTTTTAGTGTGGGAAGAAAAAAAGTTTATATGTACTAGATGAGAAAGGTACCTTCCAAAAATAGAATTAGAAGTTAACCACAGCAGCAGCAACGTCTCTAAGAAAGAAAATTAGACGGGGGAGTTATATACCGGAGATTACCTGGTTAAATGATATCACTTTCAAATTTCTAAAAGAAATGCGCACACAATAAGGAATAGATGAAGTTTAAGTAATGTTGATGTGCTTTAACTTTCAATGAGGTCTTCCAGCGCATCATCATTCCCTGACCTCAATGAGTAGTGTGTAATAATCCCCAACTAGAAGGTTGATGGGCGCTTTTACCCATTCCAAATCCTCATTTACAATATTCAACCAAATGGTTGGGCAAGGCACACATACATACTTATACCTTACGTTTATGTACTTGGATTGTAATTACCGCTTCTCAAAATGGCTTACCCAAGAAACACATAAAGCGAAATATCTTTTTGCACCTGTAATTTACGTCTCCAATTTAGTTCCAACGCTGGTGGTGCAATTGAGTCCAATGATAATAAATTGATGCATGCAAGGACCACTCGCAAAAGACAACATCATCCCGGAGAGAGGAGGACAATAAAGAATAGTCGTCATATAAAAAGTAAAAGCCAGGAGGAAACGAACAGTTAATTTGGATGGATTGGAGAAAGCGATCCACTCAGGAGAGAGAAAAAAACAACAGCCTTGGGACGAGTTGCAATCTTCATCATCACAGTCAAACAACCTAAACCTACCTCGATTCTTGCCTTTCTCTCCCTTCTTCTTTCTAGAAAGAATCACCTCAATGAATGCAAGAGAAAAACATGATTACATCACACCCACCAACCAGGTTGGATTACATTCTGAGCCAAATCGAGAAAATAACGATGGAACCGGAAGGTATTGCCTCCTCATCATCTGCACCAAACGCCCTAAATCTTCAAAACTATGTTGGCACATGACTTTATTGCAGACTGAACTAGAAAGGAACGACATGTATACAGCATTGCCAGCAGGTTTGCAAGACAATGAGATATTTTGAAACCTTTCACCTTTTTATTTTATATTTATTTTGCACAAAATTGTCAAGCCTAGTTTCCTACCATCCAATTTTCTCAGTTTTTGTACCTTCGGCGTTAGTTAAGAATCTTGTTCTTTATACAACAAAGGTCGCAATTTGAAGGTTACGATATTGGAAATATTTTCAATTCCTATTTTGAATTACAGATATTCCGATTTTATACAAGGATTGTAATGATACGAATTTCACTAGAAAATCTGATATCTTCGTAATGCATCTGTAAATACTAGCGGGTATGTATGCGTAGGGATCCAATATGTAAGCTGAATATAGAATGCCAATTTAGATTATCATTTTTCAAATTAGAGGATTCTCGCTCCCACCCATCCAGATCGAACGATTTGCGTACATTGAATTGCGTATATTGCATGCAATGTTTATATGTACAAGTAGAATTGCAATTTCTAGAATGTTCATACTGCATGAAGTGTTAATTTCGAAGAGCTTGCATTCCAATTCCACTAATCCATCCGTTTTATCAATGTCGTTAATGATAAGGCTATCTCGGCAATCTTCTTGGCATGCGATCATTTCAGCTGTGCAGCTGCATTCATGTCGCTTACATACATAATTTTGTAGATGAGCTTAATTTTAAAGCTCCTCATTGAAGTTGTACAACCAAATGCTATGTTTTAAATTTAGGAATTTTAACTTAAAAACAGATTATCTATAATTACAGATGTGCAGGCTGGATTCATGTTCATTGGGAAATTCATTCGGATTCATGAACTTCGTCTAACACAACTTTTATTGGTCCGAGGACTTATCACTTCCACATTATGTGATTTGCGCAATGAGAAAATTTCGAACTTTATAAAAAAAACGCTTCATCCATCAAACTGAGTATTTCTTGTCTGTCCTCGCATTGTGTGGAACGTTCTTTCACAATGACCGATTACAAAGGAAGAAAAGCTGTGTGCTTGCTTTATAATGTACGGATTTCCACTCCACTCCCACCAACTAATCAACCAACCAACCAACCGAAGTACGCATCATTCAAGGAATCCGTTCAACTATACGCTTTCAATCCAATCCCAAAGAAAGTATACTTAATCCACTGACTGCTACAAATAAGCAGCAGTTCTGTAGTACATTTGCTCAGATGATGCCAACCGCACTTCTCTGATTTTACAGACCCAGCCAATAACCAACCCGAGTTGAATGGAATAAAGTGTAATGCGTGTGTCAATAGCAATGACAATATTTGGCTGGATTGGATTGAATAAGGACTGAATGTAGTGGAAGTGGAGGTGACAATGGCAAATTAAAAAGCTTTGCTGACCAACGCTCTGAGGTATTTTTCGTGTTTGGAGAAATTGCTAACTGTACAGCGACCACGTGAAAGAAAGTTGTGCTATTGAAGTTTCACTTTACTTAAAACTCATACAAATCTGTATTTTTCAAAACTTTTGGAAGTTTTAAAATTGTTACATTTTATATCATGGGAATTTTGTAGAGCAAACTTTTTCCATCCACGTGTCCTGTTTGCCTCTCTCCATTAGAGTGAAAGTTCTGGTGGATGGATGGGAGGGTGCGGGTGCGGGTGGTGGGTGGCTGGCAAAAGTTGAGCTCCTACTTTCTTTTGGAAGCAAACTGTAAGCCACGCGTTCTACTTATCGATCACCAGGCCAACAACGCAACCAACCGACACTTATCCACCATCCATATCCAACAACCCGTTGCGTTACTACTTGCTTCCTTCTTCTTCTCTCAAATTAAACGCCTTTCCTTTACCTCACTGAGTACCATGCTTGGTTTCAGTTAATGCATGGTAATTTTCTGCATTAGAATTTAAAGGTCTGCTTCAAATAAAGTACTGCGTTTATGTCAGATTAGGGAAACTAGAAGCAATTATTGTCCTTTTACATCTGATTCAAACACACCACGTCATCATCAAGGTACAAGTCCACGCTGTTACGCTACCACAAAGATTTTATTGTACTGAATGAATGGAGTTAATTTTGTTGAATAAATTGGCATGAAGAAAAACATTGCTGCTGACGTGCAAAGCCAGAATAGCTGATAATGTACTTTTTATATGCTGACAGTGTTTCTTCAGCGTGCAATTCTAGTCGGATGACGAAGCCGTCTAAAAACCAAACTAAATGACTGACCTCATCTTAAACACTTATACTTTTCTTTACTGTGGAATAATTCATTCGCACTTTTCTCTCTCTCTCTGATGTAATGATTAAGTGAGAGAGGAATTCGGTGTTGTTGGTGCGAGAGAAGGCTAAACTGCATTGACTCCACATCCCCTAAAACACAAAATCCCCGGAAGTCCCGTGGGAGATATTGGAGGAAATGCACACGCACATCCGTCCTCCAACTTTCTCCACGCATAGCGGAAGTTCGTTGCCCTTTGTGAATGGTGGAGAAGAGAAGAAATGAAATGAAGCGTAGTGCTGGAGAATTGCTTGAAACGCTGTCTTTTATAGCAATAACAGGCAAGAATAGGAAGAAGGGGCGGACATTCATACAACTTTCTCCTCTAGTTCCCAATACATGCATGCATGCAAAACACACCCCTCCATAGCAATCAATTGTTTTTTATTCGTTCTACTTTTTTTTTACAATGTAGCAAAATTTACTGATCGGTAGAAGCAATTTGAAGAGAATTTTTAATGATGAAAGATTCAAAATTGCCTAAGATACATAAATACCATAAACTAATTGCATTTCAGGATCCAATGATAAGTGAAAAGTCGTTATTATCAGATTGTACGTCTTTTAATATTTTATTTAGCAGTTTATACTTGTTTTACTTTTTGTTTATCTTGAGATTTATTGTGAAGCAATAAATTCCTTTGGAGAAAGTTGGCTTGTTTGGACAAACAAAAAAGTGATTGATTTATTTTATTTCAGTTTTATGATATTTATTGGAGAACATCTTGTCCTATTTAGTTGACGTGTTTTTGTTTTGTTGATAATTGATATTAAGCGTGTGTTAAGACAGGATAGGTGGCCACAAATCGTCAATTTTAAAGGCAAGCTTATTCTTTGTGAGTGAAGCTAAGGGATATTTCAATACTGATCGATACACAAGTTCAGCTGCCAAAAGTCTTTTTTTTTTTACAACAGCCTGCCTGAGTGACGGCGTAAACTGGGATGAAATTGAGAAAGCGTGCTTCCTTACAGGAATCAGCCTTAGCCGAAGAAAGACTCTACTTATTGAGTTTCCTGAAATTGTCTCTGAAAGAATGAGAAACATGCAGATTTCCAATTCAATTTCACAGTGAAATGATTCGAAAACAAATTTGTTTCTGTGGAGTATGTAGGATTTCTTATGTACTTATATTTTGCAATGTATGCGAGAAACCACACGTAATACGCGCGTTTTATTTATTCTAAACACTAAAAAACTAACTGTAGATATACAGATTTTCTATAATTCACAATGGAGACACATAAGTTAAGATAAATTAGCCGTTCCACTTACATTTTAGCATTAATCCATATTTAATTAATTTGTTATCTGAACATCCTATACTTTCCACGGGGGCCATATTTATGTACTGAATCTTCTCTGAAAGTGGATCAATTAAAGCGTTCCCCGCAGAGACAATAATAATGGGTCATTTACAGCACAGCCATTGAGACCTGATATGATTATATACCGTCCGTGACCAACCAAAAAGTACTCTTCTTGGACCTGACTGGGAGGCAAGGACCATGGCATAACTTTGCGCAAACTAATCGCACTTTGACCCATTTCCTCCTGACGCAACACATTTCCTCACGAATAAATCTCACCCGACTTACTTGTATTGGAAACAGCGTGCAGTATCTCATCCTTTTGTAACGGAAACAACCTTCCAGTCGAGAAGACCTCCTCCTCTCGCTATATCTATGTAAGTAAGTGTATCAGCATGAATTGAGTGGTTTAATCAGTTTTATCAGACTTGCTGCCTCACCCAGATTCAGCATAACTTTGACGACGAAATATATAAGAAACATCATCTCACTCAACGTGACATGGCATAATGGAACTTTCATTCCCACAAAACTTTCAGCTTTGGGGATATGAAAAGTAGTTCAAAATGTCTCCCGATTGTGGAATCCTATAATATTATTATTGCTCAATGCTTTCACGTGGATGTCACCACCAAGCAAGCAATACCTTTTCCTGGGTGTGCCGCACCCACATGAAGTTGATAGTATCTCAGGATCGTTGCTTTAATGTTACACCAACTTTGTCAAGATAGTTTGGGAACAAGTGAAAAAGTTTCTGTAAACTTTTCTGCTGAATGCGTACGAAATATGGATATAAATCGCTAAGGATGAGCCAATGAATGCAGTCCTTTCAAGAGGAATGTGATGAGATAGTGATGGAAATGAAGTGTATGGAATTGAGTTATTTAGTTAAAAATATTCAGCTTGACCTGAGAAAATGCTGTAATTATAATGGGTATGATATACATACTTTCGAATTTCAGCGCACTTCAAAATGCACATATTCATGTTTGATGTTTGATTTGTAGGCTCATCTCCACTCAAAATTATTTACCAAATTCCACTTTACATAATATTCCACTCAGTCCCCACCTCAACTTGTAGGCAACTTTCATCCCACATTTTCTAAAGAGGACTCTTCTTCTTTCACAAAGTTCTTCAGGAAAGAGCTTTTCTTTTGGAGTTGTGTAATATTTGAACAACTATAGTTTTCATATCTAGGGCGAACTGTCAAAATAGTTGTGCTTGGTGCACAGTAGTTCTCCGTAATAAGGACTGAACATACCCCATCCATCGGAACGTTTGACCGCTTTACCTCATCGTTAGGGTCAAATTCCCAAGAAAGCCACAAGTCTCATTGACACCGCTCCTCAGACGGTAGAGTGAAAGTAGTGGGGGTTGTACCCACTTTCTAAGCACTTACGCTACTCCTACTCTGAATCTACCCACTTCAATTTAGGATGAACATAAATCAAATTTAAGTGCGCCAACTCCATTTATAAGAACGACATGGCCAAATAAGCAAGGAACAGCAAATATCTAAGTATATTTAAGCAACTTCTATTATCTGCATGCTTGTTGGATTGGATTGAAGAAGCAAATTCACCAACCAAGACGACAATGATGTGAGGTTGGGACTCGGCATTCATGATTAATGAAATGTGTTTAATGTGAATTAAATATATATGCTCCAAGTTGTTGAGACAGTGGTATATGACAATTAATTTGAGATATAATCCCTACTTGGCTGGATATGATGATAACTAAGTAAGCACAATATTTAGAAATCTGTGTGTGGATGCCCCATACAAAATTCAACTTCCGCTTTCACTTGCCAAAACTTGATGCAGTCGGTATTAAATCACTGCGTAGCTGCTAAAATTGGAAGAAAATGGCCCAACTATAAACTTTCACCATCCATGCAGGCCAACCAACTCTCTTCCAAACTTTGGTCTTCTTATCTCACAGCATGCTTTCTCATATCCTGTCGGTCCTCTCCTCCACCACTTCATTTCAATTTGGTCTGACTGGAATTCAACAACGGGTACTAAAATGATAAACGAGGCATTTGCAAAATACCAATTTCTCACACCTACATAGAATTGAAATGAAAGCGGTGTGGAAGAGACAGCAGATTGAAGAGCGTGTAATAAATGATGAGTCGAGGACATGACAGAATGATCCATGCATAGCAAGATTTTCATGTTTCAATTCAACTGTCCATCGCAATTGAAGGCATTTCAGAAGGTTGCACCTCAATTTATTTGGGAAGGTTTTAAATATCACGTTGCTTTTCAACATACGAAGACATTTCGGACCATACTTACAATTTTTGATCTCTTTAATATTTGAAACGACTGTTTTACATAATATTCTTTATGTGCAAAGAAAGCTCGAGAATTCCCCCAATGTTTCTTTCCACTGTGTCGAGGTCATAATTCACCTGCTAAGCTGACTTCTTGTCTCTATATTTCTGCACGAAATGGAAATATTTTTCAACTGACATTTTGATACACATATGTATAAGTAGGTATAAGAGGTAACCATATTTGACGTCACATTGCAAATTTACGATGTAATCATTCACTTCACTGCGTGAAGATATTTTAAGAATCCGTTTTTGTAGTATTTTTGTTGAGCTCCGTTTTGCTTTGAAGAAAGCAGCGAAGGTTACAGACTGCTTGTGTTTTTTGTTGTTACAATAACTTTATTCAAAGTGAGTAGGCAAGTAAGTGTCGGGCGTAGTCTGCGTCTGGTGTGAACTGATTCCGTAAAATTCAATAGCTGAGTAAACTGAACCTCCTAAACATGTGTAGGAAGGATGATGGTGATGATGTTCTATAATATTTCAAACCTTGGCCTAGTTTACCTTAAGACTGCAAACATAAGCTTTGCAATTATTCAATACTTTCTGTCTCACTTCATTATTATTGTTTCAAGAAGCTTGCTTGCTTGTGGGATGGAATGGAAAGCTCCACACTATGCATGGAATGAAGTGAAGAGTAAATTGTAGCCATTTCATGCTAAAGTGTTACATTTAAGTCTGTCTTAAATTAACAGCAATTGGGACCAAATGGTGCTGACGTGGTTGTGACTTGCAAAAGATGCATTGCATATGTTACATTCGTATATTTCCTGCAATGATTCAAAACGCCAAGGAATTCTGATCCTTTTTGTAATAAATATTTCGTAGAATCAGTAATGCTTGGAAATGCTTTGCCACACATATGACCTGACATACTCTATTTAGTTCCGCGTCACACGTTTTCACGTTCGGGAAGTATAATCCTGCCCTGGTGACGTATTGACATAGGGGATGTTGGTGGTCTTATCATTCAAATGGAAAGGAATAGGTGCTCGACTTCATGTACAACACACTGTCTGCCGTTTAGAACTTTAACGCTCCTATCGGTCCAATAAATTAGGTTTCCCTTGATCACACTTGTACCAGACTAGGCATAAGGTATGACCGACTTTCAAAGGAAAGCAACCATCGGGAGAAAGGAGAAGCAGTAGAGAGAGCGTAATCCCTGGCTCGACTAAATGTAGCCTGCTTTCAGTCCATGCCACCATCAACTCCAACTTTACGACCCATTGTGCGAAGAAAGCCTTTTGTACAGTGTTTTACCGTATTCAATAAAAAAAAGCCCCAAATACAGTATACAATGTTACAGGCTTTTCATTTTGCTTCTCGTCTCACATAACTTATTGAAAGAAAGAAAGTGGAAAAGGCAAAACACATTGATTAAAGATGAACAAGCCCCATTCCATTTGTTTGTAAAATAAGATAAGGTACACACACATTACATATACAATACGGCAGCTATTAAACTGTTTGTACATCCGATAAAAGCCAGAAAGGATACAGAAGTCAGGATTTATCACTGTACCTGACATCCGAAATGGTGGAGAAAGTTGAGACAATTAAACAAAACTTTGGATTCTCCTTGTGCATCTGATAAATCTCTCAACTACTCCTCGCATTTAGGTCACTCATGTAATCTGGCAAATATATCTGGTTTGGATGGATTTAACTCGACAGGAGTCTGCTCTGAATCAAATAATACTGAACCACGTTGTTGTGAACGTGGTTTCGGTTTTGTATCATTAATCCATGGTATCTAAATTACCAAGCAAATGTGCTCCTTGAAAACATTATTATGTATTAACGGTAACCACGTCACTGTTGATTTATTCTAGTGGAATTAAAAACCAAATAAATGTTTCAATTGTACATATAATCGGTATCTGTAATATCAAGGAATGTAACATCAAGGAAATTTCCTTAATTCATTCTTTAGTTGTGACTTTTATAAGGACGGGAAATATATCGGTATATTCTCCTGTCTCAAGACGGTGACTGTTTTTAATTGAACTATTTATGCAAGGGTACACGTTGATAATAAAAGGGTACGTGCTACCAATTCTACGGTAGAAGTACATAATTTGTATGCTTTTATAAAGTCAGTTCAACAATGATTTCGGCCCATTTATGCAGCATTCCTGGGTCCATAATCCCGAGACCTTTGGACTATTTCAGCATGAACTCATTCCCGATTCTTCAAAAAAACCAAACTGGTTCATCCAATTGTGCAGATTTGAACAATATCAGTATTTCCAACGTCCATCTCTGAGCTGGATTATTCGAAGAGTCATGATCAAGGGCAACCAGGTCCAAGTCATTTCAATTATGTATATCATTGAGATGGTTCATCGGTGCCTCATGTTTCTGGTCCTGGAGATAAAATTAGTCATAGAGTAAGTTACCTTAAATTTAGAATTACGCAATTCTCTAGTGTTGTCACTTTCACCAAGTAGGTTAAACACCTACAAATGACGAAAATAATTGAATTGACCTGGCTAATACTTTTTTATAAAACAACATATAGATCTTAATAGAGATCTACTTCATTCCAAAACAAGAAATCCTGCTTGTGCCAAATTGTTCGCCAATCCAGAGAGTAACAGCCAGCACCTCCTCTGATTTCTTTTTGAAATACAATCCGCTTCTCAACTGTTATATTTCAAATTTCAAGATATTGGGACTAAAATACGAGGAATTGATATTTTACTAAAATTAGACGCTTGTTATCATCTATGCTCTAGTTATTTTAAGATACCGAAATCAATGAATATTAACCATATGAAATGCCCATTTGAATCATGAAAAATATAGATAAATTAATTGCTTGCATGCACATACTCCACTCCATTTATGCATACAATCCATCAAAATGAATAATTGCATGAAACTGCTAATATGTATAACTTGCATAATTCATAAAACGTGTAAATGCAGTCTTTCAAACCACATGTAATATTTATTTGTAATTTGCAAACGTTTCACACGTACATACATTCTTTTATATTATAAATCCCATAAAAAACAAACTTTAATACATTCAGTGAGTACTATATGATATTGGCCTGTTAACGCATTCAAAATCAAATTCTAATATTTTTATGCGTTCACAACTAAAATCCCTCTCAGAAAGTCACTTTTTGCATGCAACAACACTTTCCCTAAAGTGTTCAGTTTGGTGAAAGTGTACAACAAACCTTTTCAATCAAGTAAACCACTGCTTTCTCCCCATCTTGTCATCTTCCCCATTTGATTCATGATGCTTCAAATATTACCTACATTTACATCGATAATTATCGCACTAATCTCTATTTTAACAAATTTCCTCTTCCGATATATATATTAGACCTATTTTAAATATTTATAATGCATTCAAACTAACCAATATTTGCATCACACTACGAAAAAACCGTAAAAACCCGAGTTCGGGTAAAAGCAAGGGTGAAAGTCTGTGAAGTTGGGTAATGGCGGTGAACCAACAGATGATGATGGCTCCTCATAACCACACTGCTCTTGCAGATGGCAGATACAACCCATCAGCAGCCCCGTGTGTTGGTTGTTTTAACAAGGGAGAGAATTTAAACAAGAAGATTGTATAAAACAAACCACCCCAGTTCTTCCATTTACAAATAACAAGTCTTAAGCGAGAGCTTTTGACATGTTTAATATATCGTGTGTTTGTTAATATAAATAGTTAAACAAATAAAATAAGACTAGTTTTAATAAGATCATAACTACACCAAATTAAATAATAATATAATTAGATAATATAACTCAAAATGGATGGGGATGGTGAAAGGAATGGAATTTCGAAAATTAGAGACCTTATCCGACGTCAAAGACAAGAATCGGATGGAGGTTGTGATGAAAGTTGCGAACTTGAGTTTATATACGAGGATGCAGACACTTATCCTAACGAAATCTCTGAGCTGTACAGTTACACAGAAGTTCCAGAGTTTAAGAAAAATCTAGCAGCGTACGAAAATGTGATGACGAAGTGGAACATCCCCCTCCAGTGGCAACGACTTTCTCCCGACTTGAGGAAATCTGCTGTTCTAAGGTTGGTGAATCGGCTAGAAATGTCCAGTAAGACGGTCCGGGCGGAAGCAGCTAGGGCAGTTTTGTATATTGCACAGGTGAGTGAAATATATCATACTTTTGTGTATAAACTGTAAACATAGATTAGATTATGTTTTTGAATGATAACATGCATTTTAATTGTTGTAGGGGTGTTGGAGTGAAGTTCAATCGGACCAAGAACAACAACAATGGACGAGATATAATATTTCTCTTTTAATTAAACATGGAGTGTTTTATGCCGTTGTGGAAATTTTAAGTTTAGAAATAGAGTAAGTTGTATTTACTAACACTGCAATTAATGATTAGACTTACATATATGCACCATGTAACCATTTTCTTTTAAATTCTTAGATTTGGGCCAATGGCGATTAGAAAACCTGCTGTAAGTCTTGCGGATTCTGCGGAACTTCGAGTCATCTTGAGCATTTTGTACACAATTGTGGAAACGGTTAGGGCAAAGTCAAACGACGACACTGATGAGTTTGAAGAAATTAGAAAAACATTTAAGTCCGAACTTGGTATGAATTTATTCAAGTAAATGTATTGGTAATTGATAATATTGGATTTAAGTGATCAATTTGTTTTGAAGGCCAGCCAATTCGGGATGAATTACTTGCAACCAAGCTATTGAACATGGTTATTAAGTTTTGTGGAGGGTCTGCACCACATTTTCCTATTAAGAAGGTTTTATTACTTTTATGGAAGGTCATATTAGTATCATTGGGAGGTACACCCGAACTTCGAGAGATTAAAGGTAATGAGTTTGCCATATTTCAGATTTTTTCAGTGTTTAATAATGTTTTTATTTATTTTAGGCAAATATAGAGAGTTAGCCTCTCTTTCACCATTAAAGGAAGATACAATAGAAGTTTCAAAGACAATGAGAGCAGCGTCTCCACCTGCCAGTGCAACTGATCTGCTCGATGCTCAAAATGAAAGACGAAGTCAGCGGCCGTTGAGAAGGGTATTAAATAATTGTGATCTTGCTAATAGTTCTAGTTTGTTTAATGTAAATCAATACGTTGTATTATAAACTGTTGTATAATTATATAGAGTTTAATGAAGCAAAGTAGTTTGGACGAATCAGCTGCCCTTGAATTAGAGATGAATGATCAAATTGAAGACGAAATGAAGGAAATTGAAGAACGGAGAGCAATGGAAGAATCTGGCCAGTTACCGCAACCTCCTTCACCACGACCTATGACTCCAATACCTTCTAAAAATAAAGGTAGGTTGACAATAAATAAATATGCAGTCGTTTCAAAACGAATGGAAATTGTAAATTTCTAATTGCTTGCAGGGCTTCCATGGACTCCCAAAGTAAGACAAAAAGACTTGGACGCCTTCCTAGATGCGTCTCGAATGAAATTTGTGGGCTTTCCTATTCACGGCGATCGTGATAGGTAAATATTTAATTCAATTAATTAAGTACTAAGAGTTAATTATTAATTATTCCATTCATATAGTCTTGCTGGATTGCCAGCTCCAATTCACGAAGGAGTAAAAGTTTTAAAACAGGTAAGATGATGATGAGGTGGATCAATTTTTGGATTAGAATCATCTATTTTTTCTTATTTCTAGCACATTTATGTATCACTGAGTGAGCATCAAATATCTCTGGAAGAAGAACTGGCAAAATGTCCCTTGTCATTAGCTGATAAAGATGAACCTCCATTATCTGAAGTAGAAACTTTGTATGCTGCGATTCATCCCAGTCTAAACCAATATGTTATAGCCCTATTAAAAATTTTACTGGCTGCTGCGCCAACATCGAAAAGTAAATCAGAATCTATCAACATTATGGCTGATGTTTTGCCAGAGGAAATGCCGTATGTCAATTAACGATAAGATAATGAATGATTAAGTCATGTATTTTCCTAATTTTCCTTTGGCCATAGGATGACGGTTGTACAGTCAATGAAGTTAGGAATTGATGTTGCTCGTCATAAAGAAATCATCGTGAAAGCTATTTCATCCATAATCGTTCTCCTACTTAAACACACGAAAATTAATCATATTTACCAGTTTGAGTTCATCTCCCAACATCTGGTTTTTGCTAACTGTATTCCTCTAGTATTGAAGTTTTTTAACCAAAATATAACTGCATATATAACTGCAAAGAATACGTAAGAATATATAAATATAATATCCATTGCCCCAAATTTTTTAAATTTAACTGTATATTTGTATTAATGTTTTTAGAATTGCATTAACGGACTTTCCATCTTGTGTACTTGGGGATCCTCCAGAATTAACACCAGAGAGTTTAGAATTAGGGGAACCTCAACCTTATTGTTGGCGAAATTTATTTGCCTGTATCAATCTACTTAGAATCCTCAACAAATTGACCAAATGGAAACATTCTAGAATAATGGTATTTTTGATTAAATCCAATTCAACTCTAACGATTTTAATCACAATCATATTTATGTATTAATTAATTTTCTAGATGCTAGTGGTATTCAAGTCAGCCCCCATATTGAAAAGATCACTTCGAGTGAAGCATCCATTGTTGCAATTGTATATTCTTAAGCTGCTCAAAATGCAAACAAAATATTTGGGGAGGCAATGGAGAAAAGCAAATATGAAAACTATGTCTGCCATTTATCAAAAGGTTCGACATAGGCTAACGGATGACTGGGCGTATGGAAATGGTCAGTTTTGACGAAATTCTTGCATTTAACATTTTTATTTCGAAATCAAAAGGATCATTCAATTTGTTTAGATTTGGATGCACGACCATGGGACTTCCAGGCCGAAGAATGTGCACTCCGAGCAGCAGTTGACCGTTTTAATAACCGAAGATATGGAGATCCATCTAAGGTACATTTCACAGTGATAAATAAATTTTTATTTTTTAGTACATACATTTTTCTTTGAGTTGTGGGTTGTGGTCGTTTCATCTCACATAATTTATTCCCTTATTCCTTTTTAACTATGGGACACAGGGATCTAGTAATGTATAATTCAATAATAATAAGAAATAATATATTTTTTAGATGCTCCCCGACTTTGAGCCAATTGATAAATTCGTGACAAGCGTTCTTGGGAGACCAGTGCAGCTAACTAATACTTTTAAGGAAAATTACGAGCTGTGGTTGGAACAAGAAGTTTTCAAAAACCCTGTCGATTGGGATGAAGTGCTAAAATGCAATGGAATAATGTAACTCAGATTCAACCTGTCGCCTAGTCCACTCCAAACACAATACTTCTCATCTGGGACCGATGCCTATATCCGTATATTCTGTCTCCCCACCTTATAGATTCAGACAGTCAGATTCAAAATAGTGCATTTTGATACCTGTCAAATTATGTCTGAAAATATTTGATGTCATTTTAATCACGAACCTGCAGTCGAGGATTGCTCTTTTAGTTTATAAATAATACGCTGAATATACCAGCTTACCTCTTCGTTTTAACAGTGATTTTTTGTCTTATTTACATTTATATTATACGCGTGGTAAATACTCGTGTAATTAGGTGAACGAAAATGGGAACTGACTTGACTAACAAATCATGACATCATAGAAATATTTGAGTAAATTAAATTAATACTTGAAGAAATAAAGTGCGACGATCACTTTTGCCATTTTAAAATATTTATTGTTTGTTTAATTTATTATAGTGAAGTTTCAATAACTTCACCAACTACACTTTTGTTAAAGAAATACATTTAATCATTTCATATTGGATATAAGTTGACAAGCACATCGACATAATTTATTAAAAAAAACTGAACCAATATAATTTCTCAATTTTTAACAATACATTTATATATATTATTAAAAATCAATGAGAAATTAAACAACAATTAGCATGAGATCATACACCCACAAAATTGAACCCAGCCACGATGCCACGAATTTCCAACAATTGAACGCTATAGGAGGGGGTAAAATTGAGTACACATGACCCTCACATCATCCATCCATTAAATTCATTTCAACTTGCACATTCCTGGTGTTTTCAATTACTGTGTAGGACTAATGTGTCAAAAAACTCGATGGGATATTGCATCATGTAATTTAATGTAAGTTTGAAAATGTTCATTCATGTGCGAACTATGCAACTCTCCCATGCACTTACCACCATCATCATACTTTTTATGAAAGCTTATTCCATGCTAACTCACTCATTCAGAATCTATTAAAAGCGTTTCATGAAATTAAATAAATTAAGGATGTGCAAGAACTGAAATGATGAATGGGAATCAAGGGTCATTCAATTTGTCAATTTGT